>OZ002741.1:192999078-193311329 GCA_963924295.1 Dioctria rufipes
TAAAAAGAGTATTGGTGTGACAAACCGTAATCTGACATTTCAATTCACAGTTGACTGGTATTTAAGTGTTGGAAGTGACAAATATATTAGTCTTAATGCAGACAAAACTACAACAAATAATTCTAATGATACAACAAATTCAAGATTTGGAGCGAAAAAAGAAAAAAAATTATTTTAATCTTCTTTCTTTTTTACACTTTGTTGGGAAAAACACAGACTTAGTTTTGCTTAATTTTACTCATTATTATACTATTAGAAACAACTAGATGGATCATTCCGTTTTTAACATGTAGAAATAATTATGGTAGAGCAAAATGGATTGGACACCCACGAATAATATTAAAAGTCCGTCCGTCCGTCTGTGCGTCAGTTCGTCCGTCAGCTGAAATTTTGCATACGGACATTTTGAAACAAAAGTAAATTTAAGTTCGAAAATGGTTCGAATCGGGCAACTCCTTCGTAGGGTTGCCATACAAAAATTTCGTTTTCACTATATATACTTGGGCACTTCCGGAGAACTTGTCGATGTAGAGGGCTGAAATTTATTACATGGTGTTTTCATAGTAATAGTAAATAAAAAATGAAAAAAATCAAAACAACTTTTAGGGTATAAAAATGTCAATACGAGAAATAAAAGGAGCAATTTCCTGTGTCATCTAACAGTTATTGCGTCAATCCATCTGTGGAGTGAAAGAAGAAAAACGAGATGAATATTAATTGAAATATTGGCTTAACTTAGAACTAAATTGATTAGTCAACCATAAGAAATACGATAGAAATATTTAGCACAAATATTTTAAAGACGACGTTCGTCACTATTTAGACATATAATGACATGACATGACTCATTACCAGTGAGTGCCACAAATAAACTTTTCTTTGACAGGGCCGATTACACTGTTATCAATGAATATCTGGCTACAGTTGACTTCTCTTCTAAGTTTTCCACTGATGTAAATAAATCATTTAATAATTTTTTTTTATTCTAGATAATTGTATTGCCACCTTGGTCTCATCATTTCAACCTAAAAATCACAAATATTCAAATTGGTACAATCGCGAGTTAATCCAAGCTTTAAAAGAAAAAGAAAAGTATTGCTGTAAATATAAGCGCTTAAAACACCCTGAAATTTATGCGGATCTTTCCTTGTATCGTTGATTGTTCAAATGATTAATCAAAGAGTGTTATGAGAAATATTTAGAAGAAACCGAGAGAGCTTTAAAAAGCAACGTTAAAGCATTCTGGGCTTATACAAATACGCTGAAATCATCAAACAACTTTCCTAGTGAAATGTATTATGATAATGCATATTTCAATACACCTCAAGATATTTGTGATAGTCTTGCTCGTTATTTCAAGACATTATATTCTGACAATGACTTGCATACATCCACAGTTGGTTCAGCACCCCTCTCATCTCCTCTATATTCCGCCACTCTTATTTCTGTGCTTCCGATCACTCCGCAAGATGTACACCCAATTCTTCTAGGTTTAGATATGAGTAAGAAAGCAGGACCCGACGCTGTACCAAACATTTTCTTAAAAAATTGCTCTGTAGTCTTAAGTACCCCAATAAGCGTATTGTTCAATTTGACATTACATCACAAAGTTTATCCATCCACGCTAAAGAAATCTTTCGTTGCTCCTATCTTTAAATGCGGTGATCCTAAATCCATAACAAATTACAGACCTATATCCATCTCCAATAGTCTAGCTCTTGTGTTTGAAAAAAAAATTTACGACTAACTTCTTTCCCAAACAATCTGCGATTTCAACTCTCAACAACATGTATTCCTTTACTATCACGGACTTAGCGATATATACTAACAAAATTGCCGTTGCACTTGATGAGGGGAAACAAGTTGATTCTATTCAAACAGATTTTTCTAAGGCTTTTGATAGGATCATGCACTCTCGTATATTACTAAAAATGTCTTGCTTAGGATTTCATGCATATCTAATAGGATGGTTTGCTTCATATCTCCGTTAACGACGAGTTTTAAATGGTTATCAGTCCTTCCCTTCTGTGCAAACGTCTGGTGTCCCGCAAGGTACCATTTTAGGTCCTTGTATATTCCTCCAACTAAGAAGCGAATGTCTTTTATACGCAGATGATGAAATTTTTTTTAAACTTATTGAGACGCAAGATGACTGCATATCTTTACAGAGAGATATTCTTACTTTGGAGAACTGGAGCAAGGATAATTTTTTACCGTTGAATATATCCAAATGTAAGACCTTATCTTTTTCTAGAAAAACAAATACCACACATTACCATTACAAAATTGCTGATATCTGTCTTAACCCTGTTACTGAGTTGAAAGACCTGGGTGTTATATTCTACCAGAAACTATTATTTTAGTCACACATCAACTGGATTACTTCCGAGCTTGTAAATCTTTTAAATCTTCATCCTCATTTAATTCCCTGTACAATTCATTAATAAGAAGTCATCTCGAATACGCGTGCACTATCCGGAATCCTTTTTATGGTGTGTGTATATACAACAGATTGAATCTGTGCAGAGGAAATTTACTAGAATTCTACAATACAAAGTGGATGGATGTCATCTAAATTATTTTTCTTGACTTCACAAATTTAGTATCTCTACCCTCGAAAAACGACGCATTTTCCTGGATGAAATTTTCTTGTTTAAGATAATACATAATCATATTCATTGCCCTGAATTATTAAGCAGCATTAATTTTGTTAATCCAACTAGAGCTACCTGTTCACCTTTAACTTTCCAGATCCCTACTGCCAGAACTAATCTGCGTTATAAATCTCCTTCTTATAGGATTCAGAAGAATCATAATGACCTGCTAATCGATGTTGACATCCTCAGTCTTACCCTATACTCATTTAGAACTGTTATCAGAAATGAAATTGAGACTCCCCTCTCCCCGCAATCAGAATAACCATTACGTAATAATAATTTAATACCAAGAATCATTGTATATTTTCCCTCTTGTCGATTCATCAAATTTCCTCAAGCTTTCCTTATTTAGTTTTAATCTTTTTACCTTAATTTATTCCCTGTTACCTTGAGGTTTTGATAGTAATTAATCTAATTTTCAATAGCTGTTAATAGTAGCTTTACATTGAATTCCATAATAATTATCGATATAGCATCTAGCTTTGTTAATTAAAATTTGTTATTGTTTGAAATCTTCTTCTGCTAATCTTATGCACATTATGAAGGATACAGGAAGAACAAAAAAACTTTTTTTTTCTCATTTTACATTTGTATTTTCTAGATATTAAGATCCCGGTAGCTTTTGATTGTGACCAGTCTGTAAGCTATCGCTGTAAATTTTTGAATAAATAAATAAATAAATAACATCCATATTATATAGAAATAAGGGAAAAAAATTAGGATTGGTTCAAGACCAATGCTTACGATACCCTAGATGACAGCCTGCATGTAATTTCGTATAGTCACCTCTCTTTACAAGTTTGATTGTTAAAATAGTTTTTCGCACAGGAAAAATGATTATAACCCAATTTCGTAGGGTTTTCTATTCTAAAGAACTTTTCAATATAATGGAAACGTCCAGGACTGATCGTTTTCACAGTATGCATAAAAACCTCAATTTTTGTATAGCAATACCAAGAAGGGCTTACTCGATTTAGTCCATTCTTAAAATACGCATTAAAATTTTTTATCAGAATACAGTGTACAAAATTTTAGTTATCTGCGTCGACGCGTTCTCAGGTAGTGTGGGAAATTATATTTGTGTATGGCAAACCTACGAAAAAGTTGCGCGATTTGTTTCATTTTCGAATTAAATCTATATTTTTTTAAAAATCCCGTATATAAAGAGTCAGCTTTCTATATAAACGTGTTTTTCAGTCATCGGGAGGATAGACGAGCGTACAGAGTGACATGTAAAAATGAAAATAACTTTTGATATTATGGTTGGGTGTCCAGTCCATTTTGAGCTACTAACGTTATTTCTATGCATTACAAACGGAATGACGAACTTAGGTACTGTCCGAATCCAAGTTTTTGTCTTCGTCTTCGTCTTGTTACATCAGCTAGTGACGTAACACCGAGTGAAGATCTCCCCGGATCTATATCTATGCTACCTCGCTTTGTTATTTTGAATACCTTTTTAGACATCTAGTTAGCTTGATCACCGTGTCAGGAATCGAGTTGAATTATTCAAATAGACAACATATTGTGAGGTTAAGTTTGTTTGCAGTCTGGGAAATTGAGCTAAGCAAATGAATTCGAGCAGTTAAGTTTCATCTTCGTCTAATTCCTCTGCAGTTGAGATTTTTGTGTGAAGTCACAGGCTGTTATAACAAGATGAGGACTTGGATTCGGACAGTCCCTTAATATACCTTATTATTTCATCATCTAAGAAATAAAAATGAATACCGCAGCTTCGATTTTTATTGAGTTTAAAATGTATGTGGCAGGGATCAACCAATTAGATAACAAGAATAAATGTATATATTGTATATGCCAACCGTTTCTTGGATGGTCGCCACAAGTCAATATAGGGTATATATTGAGCATTGAATCCTGTTGTCATATATATATAAGTTTGACTATGTCTACTTATAACCATATGTTCATTCTTTTAAACTATAACGATAGTAACATCGTGCCACCCATTGACATAGGACGTGACTCGTTAGCTGGGGTTGATAACACCCCAATTTTCAATTCTATTCGAATGCATGGACTCTTTCAGAAAAATACTGAAAGACCATTATCACAGCTCCGTTCGGGAATTTACATAATTAAAAAAGGTTAAAAGTGCTTGAGATGTGTAGAATACCACAATAACGATTTCATAATAAGTACCTCAAATCTTGATATGGTAAAAGGAAATAATTAATTTCTTCATAGTGTAGTCTGAAAATAGGCTTATGTTATTATTATATTATAGTTAAGAGGACATCCCTTATGACTACAAGAAATAACGATATCGAACTTATGTATCCCGGAATTCACATCGAGACCTTTAGGGCAGTCTATGATTAGTCGAGACTTTGAACTCTATCAAATGTATTTTCATTGGGAGAACTCTGAATTTGGTTTTTCGTATGCGTATAATACCTTTAACACACAGCAAGTATAGGTACCATAGTTCGGATATAATTGTATTCGCTGTACCATACTAGATGACACATCGCATTACAGTTTCATTTGACAGCTTTTGAAACTTAGTATGTTTTGCTTTTCAAGAAATCGTCGGAAAAATTTTTAGTGTCAACTTTTCGCATGTTATAAATTAGTCAATATCCCTGGAAAGGCCTACTTGAACAAAAAGTCATAAGCTAGATAAATTTATCACTACTTTTAAGTTCCGTACACCATGGAAAAAATCCAAGTATTTATACTAGACTCCTATCACCCTAGTAGAAATTGCTCACAGTTTTACCTTGTCTTCTGCCCCGCAAGGGGCAGTTTTTATGTACACCAATACTAATTTGACTGAAAACTATCAAGGTGTTTGCAGTTCATAAAGAAACATATAAAAAATTAAGGCCCGATGAGCATCCTGATGAGCATTCATTAAATCTCATCGAAGGGCTCATTAGATAGCATGAAACTGCTCCCTATATACTAAACCAGCAATAAATAAATATTTATTATTGTCATCACCTTGTCAGATGACATTTCTACTAGGAAAATTTGAATTGATTTTTGTGATTTATTTATTTAAGTTTTTAAATTATTTATTTTAAATTAATTTTTTGATTTGTTTTCCGCGGAAAGACTGTCGCCGGTATGCTGAACAAGACGTTATGCCCAAATCCTTACGCCTCAATAGTTTGAATTCGGGAAAAAAGATGAAATCAACCGTAAATGCAGATTATCATTTATGAATTCATCATGATACTCATTGACATGCTCCTTAATAAACTCATCATGACACTCAGTGCTACGCTCATTAATAAGCTCATCGTGACACTCATTGATATGATCATTAATAAGATCATCGTGACCCTCATTGACATACTCATTAATAAGCTCATCGTAACGCTCATTATGTACTCATCGAAGTGCTCATCTAATATTGTAAAATGCTCAAAAGAGAAGCAAAGTATACATTTCAAAATAAGTGAAAGAGATGCAATATCTCATGCACACTATCTGTGAATAAGTAAATAAATGAGTTTTTTCCCGGATTTGATTCAAACGCGAATAAATTTCATTAGTACGTTCATCTGATTGCTCATGAGGAGCTCATTGATGAGCTCATCACGATATGTCTACCAGGGGTTTGTTCAGCTTGTATTATGTTGGTATGCAACGACACTACTACCTGCGTGTCACAGGTATTACTATAATTACTATACTAGTTATTATATTGTAACGGGCAACAAAGTGACACAAGCGACTTCTGTTGGAAATAGAAACAACTGTAGGTTAGTGACAGCTTAGTAAATTAGTGTAATTTGAAGAGTATAAATACGGAGCTTCTCACATCCAGGAGGCGGGTCTTATTTCAGACAGTAAAATGGACGAAGTAAACTATTTGGATCCGAATAATTATAAGTACAGTACTAGCGATAACTAAAGAGTTGATTTGATAATTGTTTGCGAATTGTGAGAGTAAACAGTAAAGTTAAATAGTGAAAGAAGAAGAAGAAGAAAGCCACGCTCGTAACAATATCTTCTTTTAGCTTTATTTGTAAGTAAATCCGTAATATTCAAATCAATAAATAAACGGAAGTGAATTGCCCCATCTAACTTAGATCGAGTTTAGTATCTAACTCTTTCGTTGAGATATAAGAAATCCAAATTCGTCGCAAAGTCATACATATGTGCACACGTACCTACATATATTTCGAAATAAATTGAAAAGGTAACTTAATCCAAAAATCTCATTTACATAGATCATATAATTCATAAAAGCCTGATACCGGTTCTATTGTAAACTTTACTACACCCCAAAGCAGGTGTCACTTAAAGGAAGCACAACAACAATCTCAGAAGGAAGCCGAATTTTGCGTTCTCCTTTTAAATATGGAATTAAATTTATATGCAAATTTTACAGCCATCTTTCGAGTGCAGAGCCTAAATAATCTCAACATTCAGCCACTGACATATACATACAATCATACATAATATAAAATAAATGTGAATACGTAAAACTCAAAACATAAATTTTAAATCACAATGGAACAGCTCCATTTAGATCTTTTGGATATGATAGTAAACGAGCAAACATAATCTAACAAACGCCTGAGAACTGTCATGTAGGAGGTAGATGTGCGTATCAAAATACCCTCACATACAAATATACAGAGCGATAGAATGACATAGAAATGCGATATTCAAGCTACAAGCGAGATTGTATCATGTGACATTTATGCGGGATATTTAACACTAGAAATAAATTCAAAGTAGTTTTGGTTTTGTTTAAAATATTTTCTGTGACAAATTCAAGTTTCCAAGTCTTTGAAGGTTTCTCTTATCTTATCATGTGTATGCCCCTGTGGAATTTGGAATATGATCAGAAATATTAATGACTATCAGAACCAGCTTAACATAAGCTCGCTGCATGGACACGTTTAATAAATGAACGGTCAACAATATATGCGTTTCATCACTTAGTCGGTGTTAGTATTAGTATGTTACACTAAACATAAACCAAACACCAGATGAAATTGCATGTATAAAACATTAAAAAAAAAATTGATTAAATATTATATAAACGTTTTTTAAAAACACACTTAAAAACGTCGAGAGCAAAATGCTCAGCCGTATTATTCACAGTAATACATATGCGATTAACAGGTCCATACTTGCTAAAGTTAGACCTTGAGGAGTTAACATGCAACAAAGGTAGCCTTCTCAAATTGTCCCCACTATCACGGAAAGAGATTTTGTTAAGTAAAAATGAAGAATCAATATTCTCGTTTAAGAGTTGATGCACAAACGTTACATCGGCAACCATACGACGTTTCTCAAACGAGTGCATATTTAAAAACTTCAAGTGATCCTCATAGGGTAGAAGAATTAATGAATTTTTCCAGGGTAGGTGCCTGAGAGCAAATCGTAAGAAGTTCCGCTGAACAGACTCGATACGGTCGATGTGTAGATCGTCAAATGGAGACCAGACCTGGCTAGCGTAGTCAAGAAGGGGTCTCACAAAGCAAGTGTATAGATGCAATGTAATGGTGGGATTCGAGAACTCTCGAGACCAATATTTTAAAAAGCCCAGCATAGAACTACTCTTTGACACCATGAAGTTTATATGGGAGAGGGTTATACAATTAAAACTGTTATCGTTCATATTTCATTTTACTGTTAATCATCATAATCAACACGTGCAATCGGTATCCTTCATATTTTATGCAATTTACTATACCTGCATATCTATGAATATAGGTACGTATGAATAGCATATACAAACCCCGGTACACTAAATATCTAAAGTAACCTTTCTGATAAATTAATAAATGAAATAGTGAAGTTATGTTACACATCGTTACGTTTTCTTTAAACTATTGGGGGGTAAAGCACTTACTTATTGAAACTTGATCACTTCAACGAATTCGTAAGTTTGTGAACTTCGAACATCGCTGCCATTCGCGCATAGTTTACTGTAGTTTTTTCGATTTAAAATAATTGAAAAGATCTATTTGAATCATCTTATAAGATTTATATTGCATCATATAAGAAAATACCATTAAATGGGACCATTAATTCGGAAATTGTGTTCGCTTTATTGAAAATTCATCGCCATTATTATGAGTGGGTTATTTTTGCTTCTTCCTGTTAAACAATCTCTCGCTTCAGCTCAAAATTTACACCGAAAAAGCAAATGGGTTACGGATACATTGGATCATTACCCTGAATGCTTGACTGACATATTGACTGATTTAAATGTTAGGGTCACTCACTCAAAAAATACGCAAGGCTTGGATCCCTCACAGAAATACGGAAGCTGGATAATATCCGAAAATCCTAGGCAACGATAACATATTGATTTTGCAGGACCACATTTAGGTAGCATGCGGCTCATATGTGTATAGATTTAGTCATTTTCAAAATCTTCATTTATAATGTAATTGAAGATAACTACAGCCGCTGTGACGCTAGATATTTGGTTGTGAAAGACTGCACGAAACATAAATTCTTCAAAAATAGTGGCATCCAATACTTGAACCCAGATTTATTTTACTCGGCTTCCAATAGTGAGGCTAAAAAGTTTTTAATGAACTTTTAAGCTCAGTTTGAAAAAATGGCTTGAGGAATGGGCAATACTCTGACGGATAAATCCGCTTTTATATGGTTGTAAACATCATACTGATAATTTATACTGAACTGCTGAATATCACCACAGCCCTAGCAGTAAGAGGTACGACAAAAGAAAGAAAATCCTGTTCCAAAAATAAACCGTCTTTCATCCCGGAACTAATAGAAACCACAACTGACGATTTTCAGGTAATTATGTGTATAGTCGAACGAATACCAATTTCAGTTCAAAAATTGAGAAAAATTGAGAGATGGAAATTATGCATAAATAAATAATTTTAGTATGTGGTAACATATGGATCAAATGGAAAGTAACATTCTGAGATTTACCAAACTCGAAAAAAATGTTACTATTAAAATTTAAAAAGATTAGGAATCTGAGTTGAACAGCTTCAATGTGATTAATCTGCTCTTGGTAGTAAGTAGAACAGATAGGGCTGACATATTCTAGTATTGACCTAACAAAGTTGCACACAAAGAAGTTTTGTAATACAAGGGTCGTAAAGTTCTTAAAACCATCTCTTAATAAATCCCAAAATCGAAATGACCCTACTAATTATGTAATCGATGTGATTCTAAAAAGAAAGCCGAGAATTGAGAAACACTCCCAAATGTTAGGTTTCATTGAGCCTAGTTAATGAACTTCTTTCTACAGCATAATTGAAATGAATTTCCTTTTGCGAGCGAAAGTATTAGCTGTGCATATATTAACATTTAGAAATCGGCTAAATAGAATTCGCGGCATACGAATTGACAGATAAGAAGGTACCTAATGAAAAAATAGGGGGATACCCAAGAATGGAGAGCTTGTGGATTAAAATTATATGACTAAAATCAGTGAAGACGTAGTCAATCTGCTTACCGGACTCAATGGCTGGTGTACAATTGTGAAGAGAGTCTAATATACTAGTCGTAGTTGTTTTGTCATTTATGAAACCATGTGGGAAAGATTCCAAGATTGGTTCACAGTGAAAGTGGAGCATTTCACTAACCAAAGTTTTAGTAATCTTCGCCATATGGCAGAAGATAGCAATAGGCCTATAGTTTTGAAATATCCAATTTATTGCCTTTCTTATGTAGACGAATAATCACAGAATACTTCTATGACTTTGGGAAGAACTCACCCACAGGGCAAGGACAGAATGTATAGGCAACACAGGCCATGGACAGGAACGAGCCGTCTTTCTTCAGAAAGAAAGCGGGAACATAATCAGGACCAATTGTAAAACTATCAGGTAAAACATATGTTCAGTAGCAAGTACGACGTCAACCACAAAATCTTCTACTTCAAGGGAGGTTGGTGGAAGCCTTGTCTAATGTGAGAAGTCAATATTACTAATATAATACTTAAAATCCCAAACTGCTCTACTAAAAAATCCAGAGAAAAAGTTCAAAATTATGAGTACGCCTCAAATTATGCTTAGAAAATGAGATAAAAATCACCTTCATACAACAAGTTTCGGTGTGTTTTGTGAAAATCTAGCATATTTTTTAATCACCCTGTAATTCCGAAGCCGAAAATCACTCTATATATATAATTAAATGTAAATTCGTACAATTAAGAACCAAATCGCTTTGAATATATTTTTCTTAACAGATACCTTCTGAAAAGAAAAAAATCCTGAAAACAAAGCATGAAAATTTTTATAAAATTAAATCTAATCTAACCACTCTCATTTAAAACACAGATACATAACCAAACAAAGCCATGTATTTGTCATCTATATAACATATTGCACAAATAAAATACAAAAGCTTAGCTTCATCGAGCAAATCACATTAAAATCATTACCATATGTTTTAACCGTTAGATTCATGCTAAAAACTATTCCTAAAAAGGGAACATGTTATAAAAATATCATGCTAAAATTGAGTTCTGAAGGGAAAATAAATTCAATCTAATTACAACTTTCCCAAAAATAGGTACCACATCTAACAAAAGCATGTGTTGTCATGTAGCATACAATGCATGGCACAAATACACTCAGATCAAGCCGATCAATGTGCAACTCTATCATTATCATCATTGCAAGTATCATCCAACGGGAATTTCTTCGCAACGTGTTACGTGATAGAGAGAATATTTTCTACAAATATAATTTAATTTAACACAGCAATATGTGAAGCTCTAAATTTCTTGTTGCTATGCATTTTTGTTCGTTGCTAGGCAAATTTTATCGCTAGTACCGTAAGATCACAGTTGCACTGCCAATTCTTGTAATCATGCGCCGCTGCTACTCTATCAGTAGTGTCGTGTGCAAGCGAGGGCTATATAAACGGCAAGCTGACTGATCTCGATCTCTTTTTGTACTTGGCATCGCTTGGGGGTAAGTTGGCTGTTAGGGACTAACATTTATATCGGGTATCGACTGATATTTCACTTTTAACAACTAACAATCATTTCTGGTCTCGACGGAAACAAACGCATCTTATTTCGGGTCTCGACTGAAGATAAGATATTTACTAACAATCATTTCTAGTCTCGACGGAAATAAACGCATCTTATTTCGGGTCTCGACTGAAGATAAGATATTTACTAACAATCATTTCTAGTCTCGACGGAAATAAACGCATCTTATTTCGGGTCTCGACTGAAGATAAGATAACAATTTAAGCCGGGTCTCGACTGACTTAAAGAATATTATCTCGGGTCTCGACTGAGATAATCTTTTACTAACAATCATTTCTGGTCTCGACGGAAATAAACGCATCTTATTTCGGGTCTCGACTGAAGATAAGATAGCACTTTAAGCCGGGTCTCGACTGACTTAAAGAATATTATCTCGGGTCTCGACTGAGATAATCTTTTAATAACAATCATTTCTGGTCTCGACGGAAATAAACGCATCTTATTTCGGGTCTCGACTGAAGATAAGATAACACTTTAAGCCGGGTCTCGACTGACTTAAAGAATATTATCTCGGGTCTCGACTGAGATAATCTTTTACTAACAATCATTTCTGGTCTCGACGGAAATAAACGCATCTTATTTCGGGTCTCGACTGAAGATAAGATAACACTTTAAGCCGGGTCTCGACTGAATTAAAGAATATTATCTCGGGTCTCGACTGAGATAATCTTTTAATAACAATCATTTCTGGTCTCGACGGAAATAAACGCATCTTATTTCGGGTCTCGACTGAAGATAAGATAACACTTTAAGCCGGGTCTCGACTGACTTAAAGAATATTATCTCGGGTCTCGACTGAGATAATCTTTTAATAACAATCATTTCTGGTCTCGACGGAAATAAACGCATCTTATTTCGGGTCTCGACTGAAGATAAGATAACACTTTAAGCCGGGTCTCGACTGACTTAAAGAATATTATCTCGGGTCTCGACTGAGATAATCTTTTACTAACAATCATTTCTGGTCTCGACGGAAATAAACGCATCTTATTTCGAGTCTCGACTGAAGATAAGATAACACTTTAAGCCGGGTCTCGACTGACTTAAAGAATATTATCTTGGGTCTCGACTGAGATAGTCTCTTACTAACATTAACACTTTATTTCTGGTCTCGACGGAAATAAATAATTGTTTTAACCCATGGTTAGAACAAAGGGTCTTAACATTAGCTTAAAGCCAACCCTCAAGCGTCAAGTTATAGATCGGTGAGTATACCAGTCACTTGTAGCAATATAATATTTATCATATATCTATTTTATTATATATTTACTCATATATATATTTACATTTTATACTCTTTTGGTGCATATTTATTTAATATCATATTTTGACTTTGTTCTATTAATTTTACATATATATATATTGACGATTTTATATTGCAATTTTTGCCAATAAGTGTTTTTTTCGGTGTGATATAAAAATTCTCTGACCCAAAACTTATATATTGAGTTTTATCCCAATACAACTTTTCTTAAAAATCGTATATTCTAAGTGTGTGGTAATAAGTGTTTTCTAGTGTGTGTGGATCTCTGACCTAATACCTCATTACATAATCTGATCTTAATATAATTAGTGGGCAGTCTTAAAAAATAAGTGCAGTATTTACTTGAAAGTTAAAATAAAGTGAATAGTGTTGATTCGTTGTTAAGAAATAGGCCACTGATCTTGATCCAAATTTACCAGTGCATTCATTTCAGTCACTTAATCAAATTTGCGTGTACGTTCTATTAACGGACAGTATATACATATAGTAACAAAGAATCCATAGCTTGCAACACTTTTTTTCCTTTATATTGTAGAATACATATTCGAGCCGAATTTAACCAAAAATGTTAAATTTGAATATTTTATTTATTTTTAGCTCATAACTTTAGTATTCCAATGTCGGCTCGGCTTACACTTCAGACGAATCTGATTCGATAGTCAGTCCACCGATATCATAATTCATATTACTACCTAGTAACGGACACTATTAACTTACACTGAACCATCTTTAACTTGACGTACAATGAAGGATTTTTTTAAAAAATTATATTTATCTACATTGTGTTTAATACATATGTATGAAATAATAATTAAAAAATACTACCAGAAATTGTTGTAGTGATACACTCAATTCATAGCTCTAAAAATTTATTTATCTTGAGTCTCATTTACCTCGTAAAAGTTTTGTTTTACATCCTCCTAACTTTTGAGAAAAAGAGGTTCCTATAAAGTACGGAACAATTTTACGAGGCTACTGAAAAGCTTCACAGTAACCTTGTTTTGTACATCCTAATTTTAGGTGAGTATATACTTGTATGTCCTTCTTTGTTTGTTTTACAGCTCAATTTCATGGTCATTTAATACAGTCATATAGAAATATACTTGGAATAAATTTGAGACTATTAAGAGTTTAGATAAATTCCCTGGTTATCCTGAACATATATATTTTCTACGAATCATAAAAATTTTATTTAGAAAATGTCATCAATTATGTTAAGCGGAAATCGTAAGATTTTTACAAGAATAATTTCTGGAATTTTTTTTTTTTATGCATTATATTATTAATTAGCTTAAAATTTAATTCGGTGGAATGGAAATATTTACATTTGATTACAGAGATTTACGCAGAGCTTTTGTTTAACTGCGTAGGGGTTTGAATATGACTCAGTCTGCCCGACTTTTACTTATTTAAAAATTGTAGGGCTTCCTCTTAGTTAGTAAACGGAAAAAATGCGTAGCTTTATGGATACCCTATAAATAGTTAGTTATGTTTGGAAATAGCACAGTATGCAACTGAATAGAGATAACACTTTATGGAACTCTTCACAGGGACTTACCGTAACTTTGAGATTTATTTTACGTTCTTTCATTTTTGCTGAAGATTTGTATGCAGTATTTATTAAAACAGATATATAGATAGATAGTATTCATAAAAGAAACTCAGTTAAAAGCTTAGCAATTTAGTAAAGATGCTGTTTATAAAGCTCTATTCCTTCTGAACTTGCTGAGAATTTTTAACAGATTCTCCAGATTAATCAGTATTCTTATCAACCAACTATATGGAATCATGGTCTTCATATTCCTTCTTTTCTTGAACAATGTTCCATAATGGTTGCAATCGATTGATAAAATTGTTCACCCTTTACCATTACTGTGTTCGTGCGTGACCGTTGTATAAGTATACTTATGTAGGTATTTATTTTAAAATGCCACCGGTAGATGAACTTCAGATATCCATTTTTCGAATTTTATCCGTCTTTAATTTGAAGATCTTTTCGCACATTAAGAATACCTCCATGCTCTTCAAATATTTCAAAATAAATTGCATTTCTTACTATTATGTCTTTTCGCTTTATCCTTGATTCGATATGAGCAAATATTCTGTCTGGACGCATACAAAGGAATGCCTTGTAACCGGGAAATTTTAAAATTTGTGGTTAAATAAATTGCCACAATTCCGGATTCTCATTTAATAGTTGGGAGCTGAGCGAATTTCGGTGGACATAATTCACTTTGATACTGGCTTCACCGTAGACTACGCATGTATTGGAATGAATAAAGCTTTTCAGTCACGTTTTGTAAGCTAATTCAAAATAATTCTGGAAATAACGAATTACGGTTCGATGGGGAATGAGGGAGTGCATTTTTAGTAATCAAAAACGTATTTTTAATATTTTGTGATTGTCAGTCTAACGTTCTTCCTTATGTTGTACGAACATTTAAAATTAAACAAATTATATATTCATTGTAATTTAAATAATAAAAAATTCTCTTCTATTGACTTCTCCATGCTTTTTGAAGACTTTATTTCAACTTATTGAATTTTAATTGGGTATATAAATCCGAGAGGATGAACATAATTTTAATTTAATATAAATATCGCTCACTGAAAAAGGATGATCGGCTAGCTGACTCGATAGAGCGTGAGATTAATAAACTCGGAGTCATGGGCGCGTATTTTTAACATTTTTGTTTTCTTTTAATGCAATAACAAGTTTATTCTTCATTATAATAAGCAAAAGCATTTATAATATAGATAGCAGTAGTTCAATATTAAATTTAAGGTAAAAAGCATTTATGCTTATATTATGTATATATTAAACATATCCAACGACCTTATCACAGCAAGAATATCACTATCCCAAAGTTCAAATTCCTTTACATATTTCCACCTTACATATCTTCTCGAATATCAGCAAAATTATTCCTACAGAAAAGGATACGAGCCACACAAAATTAATTTTTTTTATTTATTTTTTTTTTCCCGGACGGCAATCGAGCCTACAATTATTAGAGTCGGTCAATGAAGGATAAAGAAGAATTTTTAGGAACTTTTATTTTTAACGATTCTAAATCAAATTCATAAATACGAGAGGAAAAAACAACCGCCTCGTCCGGGGTTTGAAACCGGGACGTTCCGCTTGCTGGGCGACCGCTCTTACCTACGAGCTAACGAGACAGATGATTTTCCCTCTTGCATTTATAAATTTGTAACTAGCCTACTAAGCCACGTTTGCTTTCAGCTCACATTAACCAAGTAACGATGAAAACGCACAAATAAATTGTAAATTCAATTTTTATTTATTTTTCCCGGACGGCAATCGAACCTACAATTATTAGAATCGGTCAATGATGGAGAAAGAAGAACTTTAAGAACTTTTATTTTTAATGATTTTAAATCAAATTTATAAATACAACACGAAAAACCAAGGCTTTTCATTTTCCTCAAGTTTGCTCATTTTATGCTGTACAGGTTTAAGAGGATGTTACCCAAGCAAACAAAATTGAGACCGAAGAGTCAAGATCATCACAATTTCTGAAAATTAGAAAAGTTCTGTTTTTTTTTTATTAGGTAACTTCTTCTTTCTTCATTTCTTAATAATAATTAATCTACAAGGCATCAGACTAGATATTTCATCAGAAGACTTACCATGTGTGTAGCGATAAAGGAGCGAAATACCTGCGACTTTGGGGCAGTGCTTGAGCGAGGCGGTATGACAAGTTATTGTCTAATCTTTAGTGAGCTTTAAGGCTCACTTTTCGACAGTTTCTAATGAAGCTAAGGCTGTACCACCATCCGCAGCCCAAATATCGGTATTACATTCCATTCTAGATCTGATTTAAGACAGGTAGAGAAGCGCTGGATTTAACGGGCTGAAATATTGCTTACTTTTTTTTCGGAAATCGAGGACATTTCGATGCCTTCTTTGGGGACAGATAAGGTGTCATCTGTCCAGCTTAATTTACTGCCACTATTAATGACAAGGTTGACTATTGACTGTGAATTTAAAGTTAATGCTCCATTAAGGAACTTCCTTTCAAGAGATGATACAGCTTTGGGTCCCTAATGGTATAGTGAATCTCGACCAATTGAATACATCTAACAAATTCGGACGATTCACCTTGACATTAGCGACAGTGGCCCAGGATTTGGATTGGGAGGGAGGCGGGGGGGGGGGCATATGTGTACCAAGTTCAAAAGAGGTCAGAAACATAGTGCTCTATGGTCACGTCGTGAGCCCATCGGAGCACTAAGAACTCCTTTTTGAAGATATTAAATTCCAAGTTTTATTTACTAAAATCTCGACATGGAGCATAAAGCCACTGTTTTCTTTATCTTCAATAGATTAACCATAATTTCGTGGACAATAAAATATATTTATTTACTTATTTAAATCCATGCAATTTGTGCCAATTTTACAAAAACCTAAGGCTCGATGCACACGTAAGCACACACCAAAAACCAATAAACATACTATATGCATCCAAATACATTTGAAAATATTCTATTTCTATTCTATATACATATTCCTTGTGTCAGTATTACTCAGATACTTGAAATAAGGCACCGATGTGGTGCCGTAGGAAACTGCGTCAGGAAGTAGATGCAATATGAACGTCAGTGCAACTGCATGCAGGAATAAAGAAATATGGCTCATTTGAAAGTTACGATTTCAATCAATTTCAAAAATATATGCGAAAAGCGATATCAAAGATAAGGTTTATATTCGTTATCCTAATTCTATTATTATTTTTTTATTTTTATTTTCTACCTTATAAAAACTAAAACTTATCAAAATTTCAACTTGCGATTTAACGGGATCAGGTATTCAAAAATCATGAAAGTCTCACCAATCATGCATGTGCTCATAATAAATTCTTGGAAATTTTATGAAAGTTAGAAAGTAATTATCTGCAACGTGGTGCGAATTAGAATAAAGCTAAAACCTGTGAGGGGGGGCGGTCGCGTTGCCCCCCCCCCCCCCGCGGTGCGACCCTTATTAGCGACGATATTGTGAAAAGATCGTTATTAAATCATCTAATAATGCCGTCTCATACGGAATTTCCTCTAGAGCCCGCAAGTGTGTCAAAGGAGTAAGCGAAATCATTGATACTATATGGATGGATTTGAAAGTAAGGGAAAGTAGATCATTACAGAAAATTTGGAAGATAGCCGGACAGATAGCCCTGGGCAAAGATAGCCTAATAATAAGATAGGAATCAGGCGGGGTTTCCGACTATTTCAAATTCAAAATGTACACAGCTAGAAAAAGAAAGAAAGAGAGAAGAATAAAAAAGCGGTGTCTTCAAATTTTGCGCTCATAAAATGCTCCCCTGCTTTTGTGAAAGCAGTTTTTTCTGAAATTTTGAGAGAGCTGGTTCCAAAGTTATTGATATAATTCTATGTTATGGCTATAAAGTTGTTGCTTCTGTAAACCTATGGTATTTGAACGCACGTGCCTCTATTTACATTCGTTTTGCTTTGAAGAGATTAAGTGGAAGAAATTCATGCTGAATTCTCTGATGTTTTTGGGAAAAATGAGAGTTTTATTTGAGAGGAATTTTACATCTACTTTCAGCACCATGGCCAAAGGGAAATTTATATATTACTTAATAAATTTGGGTAGTGTGACCCGATTTACATTAATATGAAAGAACTGAGGTATTCAGGAAGATTTTGTCGCTTGGGTAAATTTACGTTCTGTTAACTACACCTAAATGTCACGACATTCTTTTTAAGTACTTCCAGCCTTGTTCCCTCATCTCCACCAATTCCTAAAATAAACAAAAAAAGCACCAAAAAGTATCAAGCTTAAAAAATAATAATCAACAGAATACTTATCTAAAATCTGCTGCTTCCTGGTCCACCCAAACATAAAAACTTCCAAATTTCTCTTCTAATGGAACCTTTGAGGATTCAGTTTGCGTTATCTAAAACAATATCTAATTATCAATTAATAATTAGCAAATAAATCGCGAATTTACTAAATCCTATGCAACTCCATATATTGAAATTTTTTTTTTCGTATCATTAAATGTAATCAGCGTTGCTAGCGCAACACCAAGAGTCGAGATGAACATAACTGGTGACCAAGGCTATATAAAGCCGACGAGTCGCAATAGATGGCACCAACATATATCAAACAACCGCCACGGAAACAGCTTAGTGTCGCGCGCGAAGCTGTAATAATCAACTAAAACATACCAAACATAAAAGTTTTTAAACAATATATGTAACAAAAGAAGACAAAACAAAGACAAGTGTGAAATCAAGGCCAAAATAAAAAGCTTGAGTGTTAAAATCTACCCTACCATAAATCCTAACACGGAAGTTAGGACTACACATTAAGGACAATATATATTAAATGTGCAAGAAAGACTCTGACTATGACTATAGATGGCACCATTCTTGGCTCAGAATATATCTGGTTCAGAGTATAATCTGAAGAAAGAATCGTGTTTCCGATTTCCATACAGAAGTAGAATTCTGCTCAGAGTCTAATCTGAAAATTCCTATCATTCACATTTATCATCTAAATTCCCACACCTAAACAGGAGAATAATTCTGCCAAACTTTTATTGTGCTACATCTGTTCAGCACCACACGTTGCTGCGCTGATTTTTCTGCTTATTTAGCCTTAATGTCTAACGGGGCTGCTATCATCAAATAGATTCGCAGAGAATTCTTCTGTGCGTCACTTTAGTGCCCTACTGCCCACACGCAGCATTACTATTTTTCCTACAGTAGTTTGTATGGTGACAGTAAATTAATTCCGGTCTTCTTCTTCTTTTCAGAAATAAAGAATCGGATCACGTCATTGGGATTAATTTGAATTTATAAATTTACATTGAATTACTGACTTTTTACTTGAATTTCTAATTTTAAGCTCATTTTTGAATTTTGTGATATTAGGATAAATAAATGAATTATTAATAAAATTTGATATTTGAAGTTCGAAACGCTGAGTTATCCTTTCAACAGCCGGCACTTCTTCCCTTATTGTTTACGACTAGCTCTCACACGTTCTCTTAATTTTTGTTTTTAACTCGTTGTCTTAATCGCACTAGGGCAATGCATAGTTAAGTTCCTTTCCCCCTTCATGCAAAAGGCATAAGTATGTGACATTAATTGTTTCTTTCTAGAAAACACGGAAAATTTCCAATTTTGTTCTGGTGATTATTATCTTCGTATTAGGGTAACCTTACCCTGGGACACACTTGTGTTCATCTACAACACGTTTTAGGTGACCAGAAAAAGTTTATCCTTTAAGAATGAGGATAAATGATGATAGATTATATTTACCATCAGTTCAAAACTAGTACATATGGTAGAAATCTATTGGTGTTTACTTGTTTAGGCACTTATAAATGGAAACATATAATATAACCCTCTCAGAAGAACAAGGCATATAACGCAGTGTGTTTTACTGAAAATAACTATTTATATAAAAATAAGAAAATTTTAAGCCACCCACACTTAGATTCTGAATACTATGGAACTCACTTAAACAGTTTACAAAACGGCCATGTCTAAGTTCTGTTACATGAACGTGATTCTTCCAGCAAACCGAATCTTTTAACCAACGACCTTAGATAGAAACAAGTAAAAAAGCTAGAATTGGTATAAACGACCAATTCTTATGATACCCTAAATGAATGGCCGTATGTAATTTTGTATGGTCACCTCCCTGTGCACCTTTGACTGTTGAAGTGGTTTTTCACATTTATTTCTAGAGCGGTTCGTCAGACAGTAAATATGATTATAAGTCCAATTTCATAGGATTTCATATTCTGACGAACTTTTCAGTACAATAAAAACATCTAGGACTGGTCGTTTTCACCTGGAAGGGTTTGCCCGATTTAGATTAGTTTTGAAATTGTATTAGATTTTTCTATAAAAATGCCTAGTACAAAATTTAAACTTTCTACGTTGACAGGCAATGTTCAAATATATAGTGAAAACCGAAATTCTTGTATGGCAACCACATGAAGGAGATACCCGATTTGTCCCATTTTCGAACTTAATTGTACTTTTTTTTTAAAGCCGGAGAGCGAAATTTCAGCTCTTTAAGTAAATGCCTTCTCAAGCTATCGTGAGGACAGACTGACATGCAAAAATTAAAATAACTTTCAGTATTATGCGTGGGCGTCCAATCCATGTTGCTTTAAAAAATATTATTATTATTATTTTCATTTTATTTCGGATAGTAGGTACACAAGATTATTAATCTTTTAAAGTACCAGTATAAAGTATCAGTATAATAATGCTAGTACTAATAAAAATTCCAAAACAAAAGAAAAAGAAAAAAAAAACTTATAAAATAAAATAACTAATATTACCTACTAATAATAAGAAGCAATTCCACAACCATTAAGATATGTGGGAGTAAAGCAGCGTTTTGAACTCTCCAACTGCAGTCGCACTCCTCACCCTTTTTGGCAAATTATTCCAACTACGAGCAATGTAAACAAAGTAAGAGCCTTCCAATACTCGCCTATTAAATTGCATGATCAAAACGTGACGGTGCCGCCACGATTGATGGAAAGAAATGTAGTCAGTCAGATAATCCGGGACACCCGTGCGTACGAACTTATAAAAAAAGACAAGTGCCTTGCGCCTGAGATACGACTCCAAAGAACAGCCGAGAAGATCTTTACTAAATGGGGAGATGTGATCAAACCTGCGAAGATCGAAAACAAATCGAATGCAGTCGTTAATGGCAACATTAATTCTGCGACGGCAACATGAATCGAGTAGTGGATAAATAAGACTTCCATTAGAAAAATGGGGTATGATCAGGGCTTTGACGATTTTCAGTTTGATGCTGCAGATTAAAATCTGGGTAGAAAGCCATAACCGCCGCAATCCACCATAAATTTTGCCGATGAGGAAAGATATGTGATCACAACAGCTCAATCTTGAATTGATCTTTATCCCCAAATTTGTAGCCTGCTCAACATAGGGTAACACACGGCCGTCGAGAAAGACGGGAGGAATATATGCTTCTAAGGAGTCATGGCGTATCACAAGGCATTGAGACTTGCCTGGATTAATAAGGCCGTTATTTACTGCCCAGCCATAAACTCTTTCCAAGTCCTCATTTAGACGTGCAATACAGTCTTCAATGAGACCAACTGGACTGCTAGTGTACAATTGAACATCATCGGCATATAGGTGAACGTTAGTATCACGTACGGCATCTGTCAGATCATTAATAAATAAGCTAAATAATAGTGGACCTATAACAGAACCCTGAGGTACACCGGAAGACAAAGGAATCAATTCAGAAAACATTTCATTAATGCGAACCCACTGAGATCGTCCAGAGAGGAAGCTAGAGACTAAATTAATAGCCGAGGGGGAAGAACCGAAATTCGATGATAACTTATTAATTAGCTTAAAATGTAATCAATCGAAAGCTTTGGTAAAATCTAGCATTACAAGAACACCCACTTCACCTCTATCCAGGCTACATCTCAGGTCTGATGGTTCGAACGGAAACCAGACTGCCAGCGGGAAAGCATATTATAATTTCCGATATGTCCCAGCATCTGGCTGCACATAAGTTTTTCGAGGACTTTAGACAGGAAACACACAAGGCTTATGGGTCGAAAATCAGAGGGGGAAGGTATCACAGTCTTTTTCGGGATTGGAATCACTGTCGCTTTTTTCCACCTTGACGGGAAGACAGATGTAGTCAGAGTAGTATTGAGTATATGCAAGATATATGGTCCAATGTAGGAGTAAATAATTTTTATAAACTTAGGGGAAAGGCTATCAGGGCCAACTGCATCTGATTTAGATGAAAAGAGCGCTTCATGAAATTCATCAATGTCAACGCATCTAAAATTAAATAAAGATACATGATTCTGCTGAGGAGGAGTCATGACATTAACGTCGAAATCAGCAGCTATTAAGTTGTTATGAGTGGATACAAAGTGTTGATTAAGTTCATTGACATTGAACTCCTGATGGTTAATGTTATCCTTTCCACAGATCCCAATCGCTCTGAGATTCTTCCATAAAATTTTAAGAGAGAGCATAGGATCAAATTTCGAGCGAAGGTGATTATATTTTGCAGAGCGAATTGCAGAAGTGGCCTTATTACGTGCATTTTTGTATAAGGCACGCGCACCACTGGTCCTGAGCCGTTTAAATAGATGGTACAAATGTTCACGTTTCGCAATAAGGGAAGCGATAGCTGCAGTATACCATTGACATGGCTTTCTATCAGTTCTCCTAGTTACTAAAGGTACATGCTTGTCGAAAAGGAAATTAGTGAGATTTTCAAAGACTTCGACTTGCTCATCAACACTATTGCAGTAGAAAATCTCATTCCAAGGGAAGGAGATGCATTCTTGAATCAGCGCCTCAGTGTTTAGATTTTTGAAATCACGATAGAAGAAGTAATCAATTTAATTTCCTGACACTACCGGAAAATTATATGTCAGGAATAGCATATCATGATCTAAGGAACTAGGAGCGCTAATTTGATTTTGGAATAGTATGCAGTCCATATCAGTTACTAAGAATTGATCAAGGAGAGATGGATTGGCAGTATTGTAATAAGTCGGTAAGCTGTTAACTGTGCTGAGGTATACAGACTGCATAAAGAATAGGAAGGCATCTGTGCGCGAGCCAGGCTGCCCCCTACGATAATACTATCGTAACGACGGGCAAGATCAGAAAAAATATTTTCAAATTGGGACGCATCATCGCAAGAGAAGTGCTCAGGATCACAATAAACAGCAGACAAAACACAACTATGGATCCATTTCTTACTTCAACACAAATAAACTCAATATTCTGGCCAACAGATCAGTGAATTAATTTAGCTTGCAGATTATCTTTCACACAGACAGCTACACCACCATCCATACGGCCAGTTCGATCATTGCGTAGTATCGTGTATCCGGGTATGGATACGAGGGCTGTGGGAACAAACTCCTTTAGCCAGGTCTCACTGACCAGTAATGCATGGATATTAGAGTTAGTAAACATCAAGCGCAGCTCATCCGTTTTATTACACACACTCCGGGCATTCAGCGTGCACACATTTAAACCTTCACGCTGCCTACAAAAAACGTTCAACAAAGCTCTTACTCTGTTAGGTTCAATATCATCACATATACTCATAATACGGATAGACTTTGAAAGAGTATGGGCACTTGTTAGACAGTTCAGAGTATGAACACATCGTTAGAACGATACACAAGTTTGAATATAAAGAGGGGAAAATGGAGTTGCTTCTAATGACTGAAGAACCGAATAAATTAAAACTAAAATTACAAAATAAAAAAGAGATGAAAAACAAAAAATGCAAGAATCGCGACATACAGAGCTTAAAAATAAAATTAATCAGAAAAAGAAAAACATAAAAAAAAGTATAGCTATCATAAGAATTACACACTATCAATCACAATTATGCTTGAGAACCACTTTAACACTAACCATGCTGTTGCTCCGACGTTGATGCTGGGATCAGCTGAGATGACTTCAGAATTTTTACTGGAGACGAATCACTGGCCTTCCACTTTACATGCACAATACCATTTCTCGTGGTTACAGAATGTAGGCAACCACTCCGACGGAGCTGAGTCGCTTCACGCAGAATGGAACTTTGCCTGGGTGTGAGACTCTCGTTAATATACACATTGCCGTCAGACGTACAGGCATCGATTTGCGATAATTTTACTCCACCACATTTACGAAATGCTGCAATAAGTGCTCGACTTTCAACTTGATTAGAGAGTCTAGCAATGATAGGGGAAGTACTGGACAGCAGCTCTGGGACAGCAGATTCAGCAGAACTAATTGTCGATTTGATACGAAAGGCTTCAATATGCGATGATAGATCGTGTCCTACTATATGGGCAATGTGGTGCAGAATTTTAGAGAGGTCTTCATTAGGTCTAGAGGGAATACCCCTGATTACCACATCGGATAGGCGTTGCGAGTGACGTAGCTGTTCGATTTCTTCACCATTCACACAACACTTGCTCTCCAGTGATATAATTTTCTCCTCCAAAGCAATGATCTGCAGCTTCATAGGTGAGACGGACTCAGCGATCATTTTAGAAATACGTACTTCCAGCTGTTTAGATGTTTGAATAATTTTACTGACCAGTCTGCCTTCCAAATCTTTTAAAATATCCTCAGTAACGACGGCTGACGGCTGTCCACAGAGGTTCCCTGGTGTTGTACATTCCGATGCAGCACGAACTTTTTCCCCCTGATTGCGGGTTGCTCTCGTTGTAGCTGAATTGCCCACCATAATGACAATCAAAAGTAAAACTTGTTCCAGGTCTTAAGAAAGGAAAACAATTTAACAGTTTAACCGATGCCGCTCGAAGTCCCAAGATATTGCAGAACACGATCACGAACTCAACACAATTATTACTGATAATTGAACCGGGATATAATAATTTAGTCTGCGAAATTTAGATAATTCAATCGGAGCAAAAATAAACACGTCTACTCTCTTAAGGTGGCTTCCCACGGCGCGTGATTTCACGAGCCAAGCCAGCTCGTGCTCGCGCGGCGCGGCCCGTGAAATCACACGCCGTGGGAAGCCTGCTACGAGCGTTCGTCAGCTCGCGCCGCGCCTATACACTTCCCACGGCGTGTGTTGGCTCGAGATGATTTGCGGGCGGTGCCGCCGAAATGAAGAGTAAATGTCACGCGCCGCCTCGCGCCATCTCGCGCACGCTCGCGCCGCGCCTTTGAAGTTACCGACTCGAAATGGATCGGGCGCGCCAGCACAGGCGAGCTCGCTCCACCACGAGCCGGACCCTTCCCACGGCGCGTTGGCTTGTGCTCGCGCGGCGCGGCGTGTGAAACCACGCGTCGTGGGAAGCCAGCTTTACAGACATACTGAGAAACTTAGTATACCATATGATTTCATCTAGGGTATAAATATAAACGATAAAATAGATCTTTTATTTTTGGCAAAAATAAAGAAATGGCGCTCTTAACAGTTTTCAATAATCTGAAAAAAATTGAAATTCAAATGGATCTCTTCTTTTTTGGAAGGAAAGAAAATAGTAGTTTTAACAAGTTTATTAAGAAAAAGGTAAATCAGGTTCGGTACCTTCTAAGAATGTAATGATATAGAGCATTATAATTAACACTGCGGGGCGTTCTTGTAATAATTATAGATCTCTGTATGTTCGGAAATCAGCGAAATCGGGCAACTCTTTTGTATGGTTGCCATACAAAAATTTGCTGATTTGCAGACCTTTCGACTAAACTGGGAAAATGGTCTCAGTCGTTTACAATGTACTGAATATAGTAAAAACCACTGAAATTTAATTAATTAAGTATTATTACTATCCGGCTAACTATTCTAGAAATAAATTCAAAAACCACTTTAATGATCGAACTTACACATATCATTGGCTATATTCTTGATGACACATTCAATTTATTACGTTATTAAATACCTACTTCTTGTTTTTAGAACATCTTGTTCTTTTGTTTCAGTATAATCTGGAATTAAATGACAACGGTGGAAACATGTGATAAGAAGCATTTTTTACAATACAATGAATTATGAATATAATAAATCCACAATGTATAAATATTTTGTGCAAACTTTTATTAGTGTTTCTATTCTAAATATTTCCCGTATTTAAATTTAATTCAAATTAGTGGCGGCATGCAAACTAGACTTCGTTTGTTATATTGGGGGGAATCGTTTTTTTTTTTTTTTTTGGTTGGATAAATTTAAGATTTTTTAAATGAATCCCAAATGTTTATGCAACATTTATACAATATATGTATACATATACCTATACATGTGCATAGGGGAAGATTTTTTTTTAATACAAAAAAAAAAATCATCCCAAAACACAGTTACCATTGATGCTATCAAAATCCATAGAAATTCCAAAATATTTGTTTTATCATTTACAGAAAATTTACAATTAATTTTTGTTTCGCAGATATTAATATTTTATAACTTTTACCTCAAAATTAAATTCCGCTTTTGGCGGCGAAACCATTTATACCCCCACAAATTGAGCAAACCGATTTTTTAATAATAATAATTTTTCCGCGGAATAGCAGAAGCATTGCAGGCAGATAAACATGGCAACCGTATGCCGTATCCGTAGTAATGCGCCGTAATGTGATTTATGATAATCAGATTTTATATATGGATGCCCCGGGAGGAAACCCTAGAGCAACCCTAGCAATGATTTGATTTTGCTGCAGTCAAGCTCATATTACATTTGCCACAGGTGAGGTTACAATAATTTCAATTGAAGACAATGCTCCCTTCCTGTTACACACACCTATGTGACAAGTGATGTACAAACATTTCGGGATGTTATTTTCACTGTAATTTGTCGTCAAATGGAATTGTTTTGATAACCACACATAAATATGACTGGTAGATGTGACCTTATAACTTTCAATGGGGTTAACTTAGTCCTGATTTAATGTACCTAATTGCTTTTTATTTTGGATTCAAAGACAGATAGATTTTTTATTTTCATGTTTTTTTACAGTTTTCATAAAACATAAAGATTTTTACATATATGTGTGTGAACATAAATTCCCATTGACGAAAAACCAGCGCTTCTGAAAGGAGCACAATTTAAGCGCTTCCCTAGCCATCATTTGGCAGCTCTATAGAAGAACATTCACTGATCTATCCAGAAAATAAGCATAGGCGCAAATACCATCGGTTGAAAGCTCTATGGAAAATTATTTGATGAGCTCCAGAAGAACTGCAACAAGGGGTGCTTTCATCTAATTTCTCACGAATTTAAACTGTGGGAAGGGCTTCAGGAGGATACTTAGAGCGCTGTTTTCCCAGTGGATTAGTTCACAAGGAATGATAGACACTGACCAATACCACTAAGCAACTAATTAATAGAGAACTCAAATCAAACAAAAATGTGTGCCTTAAAATTTTCTTCAGCTTCATCTACTTCTGGGTCCCACAGAATTCATCCTCTCACATGAGAATAACATCACATCATTCCATTTAAGTGAATGAACAATTTCATGTTGGTTGGTGCCGGCAACTGCATTGCTGGCTGTGGTGTGGCTGATTGCTAGTCGGTGAGGGGTATACTGAGTAAAAGTGGCAGAAGAGAATATCAAATGAGAGGTAGAAAAGAGAATATGAGCTGGGTGGGCATGCGCTAGAAAAGCAATGCAAAGGAAATAAATGTTCTTCCTTCTCACTCACCTCCATGCCGTGAACAAAATGAATTTTTTTACACTCTGTTTATCGTTCTGGCTTTTGCATGCCGCTATGAGACACATTTCTGGTTAATATCCGAAAGCGATTGTGTGTTATTTATTTAGCAGAACAATTATTCGTCTGAGGAAATTATATAAATATTATATTGACATTGGCTATTGATTTTTGGATATTTCTTTGTATCTTTGATAGGGATTGTATTAAACTTTTTATTTTAATACATTATTATTTGACTTCCGTTGACGACTGGACACTTTTTTAATTCTATTGATGACTAGGCTTTGTTCTGGGTTTACGTTTTGCTGGATTTTTTCCTGTTAAGTTGATTTTATATTTATATTTTTTTCAAATTTGGTATTAATATGGCTACACCTTGCTTAAAAACTAGGATTGATAAGAGACGGAACAGTGGGAAATGTGTTATTAGATCCTGTAATTGCAGTTATCGACAAAATTCATCTTCCATGCCTCTACGTTTATTCAAATTTCCGAAGGACGAATTTACTCGAAATCTCTGGGCTTTTAAATGTAAACTTCCTCCAACAATGAATTTAAATAGGGTTTTAATTTGTAATAAACATTTTGAAGACAGATATTTGGGAAAGAAAAACTTGAAAAATTCTGCTATACCAACATTAAATCTTTCTGAAGAAATTTCAGATGGTAAATTAAATTCCCAATGCAATGCACTTGCATATGAATTTGATGAAGATATTGCTTTGGAAAATTCTATTGTGAATTGTCATGTAAGAAGCAATTCAATAGAAGTAGTAAAAGACACAGAAAATCTCTCAAGTTGTACTGCACATAACGCAAAATTTTCAGAAATATCTGGTGAAAATAATACATTTCCTATTGAGGATCAAATAACTATTTCTAATACAGAAAAGGAAAACTTAAACGAAACGGATGAATTTTGCAACAATTGTTTAAAAAAAGAAAAGAATGAATTATTTTACAGAAGAAAATGTCAAAAGACTTTAGAATCATATAAAAAAGTAGTAGGTAAGAACAAGGAATTACAAAAGCGATTACATCGAATGAAGATTGCTTTAAGAAGAGCAAAAGGGAAAAGACTGCTTCAACCGATATGGAAGATAAATAACATTCCTAACATTATAGACAAAATACCTGACATATCAAAAAATTCCAAATCTATATGCAAAATGCTTACGACAACGAAACATACATGGAATGAGGAGGAAAAGTGTATATCACAAAGTATTAATTTCTATTCTGCTAAGACGTATAATTACATGAGAGATGATTTAAAATTAAACTTGCCTTCAAAATCCTCTCTTGCAAGATGGGCTCCTCTGAAATTTTTGAAGCCTGGTATTAATGAATCAATAATTTTATCATTAGCGAATGTATTCAAAGATAAAGATAGTATATTTAGGGAAGCTGTACTTTTATTTGATGAAATTGCCATAAAAAAAGGGTTGCAGTACAATTCACATGAAGATGAAATTCAGGGATTTGTAGATGATGGCTTAACAAGAGAAGCTCAATTAGGAAAGCAACTTTGCGTTTTTATGCTACGTGGATTGTATTCCAATTGGAAATTTGTCATGAGCTATTATTCATCAGCATCAAACATAAATGCCAACAAGTTACAAAAGTGCATAAATGAGAATATTGAAGTAGCTTCAAATATTGGATTAAATATAAGAGCAATTGTGTGTGATCAAGGATCGAACAATCGAAGTTGCTTTAGAAAATATAATGTAAGAGTTGATAAACCAAGCTTTACTCTGCATAATAATAAAGTGTATTGCATATGACGTGCCGCATCTGATTAAATCGCTGCGTAACGTTCTTATAAAAAGTGACATTGAAACTCCTGATGGCATTGTGTCATGGAAAATTATTGTAAAATTATTTGAATTAGACACAAAACATGGCTCAACTAGAATGTGTCCAAAATTAACAACCAAGCATATTTTTCCAAACAGTTTTGAAAAGATGAAAGTGAAATATGCTACTCAGGTTTTCAGTAATACTGTTGTTTCAGCTATAAAGACCTTAGTAGAAACAGGTAGTTTCAAAGAATGTAATGAAATTGCTATTGCGACGGCGAAATTTCTTAAAAAAATTAATGACTTGTTCGACTGTTTGAACAGTTATGTATTACATGATAAGAACCCCTTTAACTGTGGTCTTACCAAAAATAGTACCATTCAAAGTTATCTAGAAGAAATGAGAATATATTTACAAAATATAAAGGTATGCTCAAAAGTACAAGTTTATTGTTTAGATGGCATTGTGCTTTCAATTACATCTATTTTGACTTTGGCTGAAGACATTTGGAATGAACAAACAGGAATGTTTTATTTAGCTCTGAGCCGTTTTAATCAAGATCCGTTAGAGAACATGTTTTATCTCATCAGATCTAGAGGTGCAACAAATGATAATCCTACTATATTTGAGTTTAACTTAATTATAGCAAAACTTTTATCGATGAAAATAATAAATATTCGAATGAACACTGCAAATTGCGAACCTGATGATGATAAGTTGATAATTAGTGCGTTAAATGATTGTGAAGAAGAATTACAGACTTCAAACAATACTAAATTAATCAATATGAGTAACTCAAATAGAACGAGTGATCACGAATTTGAAATTGAGGATTTTGAATTACCAAATTTTAAAGAGATAACTGAAGCTGAAACTGAAGCTGGTAGTATCACAGATAATTCTTTACGCTACTTTTGTGGATTTATTCTGTTTAAACTATTACAGAAAACTGGATGTAACAAGTGTAAGTGTTTATCTCGTAATGAAAGTGACGAACTTCATTTAAATAACAGTTCTGAGATATTTATATTTATTAAAGCATACAAAAACTATTATAATGAAATTAAACTCATAGCTCCTAACGAAGATTTCTTTTTGTTAATTAAATTTCATACAGAAATTTTTCAAAATTATTTTCAAAAATATCCTTTTGCTTTCCAAATAAAACAGAATATATTCAAGTTATGTTTGGAAGCAACAAATAACACTGAAAATTTCAAATATTGGTTTCAGGATTCAAATGATTGCTTTGAACACAGAAAATATATTCTAAACTTTTTGTTGAACAATCAAAATAAAACCGAATGTACTAAACGTAAATTAAAAATAATTCAGTCGTAAAATTAATAACCAGACATTACTTATTGCTATTATTTATTAAACGGCACATTTAAAAAGGAAAATTTTCAAGCCAATCTCATAAAAAAATGCGTTCCTTCTGCGATCATAAACAGGCGGCCAGGCGCAGACCCAAATAAATATCTATCATTAGCCCAAGAGTGAATGGCTATGTCAGCCACAAATTTCTATTCGCCCGTGTTTTTGTTATACGTTTTTCTCTATATCTCAATTCATCAATCGAATAAAGTGTTCATTTACGAGAATGAGCGCTGTGGGACCCAGTGTCAACAGAAGAAGAAGAAAAATTTTAAGAACATTTTTTTCTTCAGTTTGATTTCTCTATTTATTAGTTGCTTAGTGCCAATACGTACTTACATATGTACATTTCGCATCAAAATTGGTGTGTTGATCCCATTGGGGAAGACTTAGGTCGCCCACAGATTGGCGAACGGTGAGCGATGAGCTGTGAGCGATGAGCGGTGCGCGACAAGCGGCAAAGTTTTCACATTGATCCGCTTTAGGTTTTAGTTGCATCGCTCTGATGTCAAGGTATCTAAGAAAAATGTTATTATTTTATTTATTACGGTTAAAGAGATTGATTTTAGCAAGAAAACGGAAAAGAATAGCAATTTGTAAAATAAATAAAAACTGGTTGGAGTCGTGAATTTAACATATTCTTTAAAGACCTTCCCAGAAATTCTGAGCAATTTTTTGACTTTCTACGAATGTCAATTTAAGCTTTCGATTACATTTTAATAAAACTTAGAAATCGCCTGCAGGAAAAAAGAGACAAACTTCAGAAAGTCAATAAGTCCAGAGGAAAGACTTTATATAACACTAAATAACACCACAACTAATGGGCAACGTGCTCAACCACAGCTCACCGCTTATTTGAGCTGAGCTGTGAAAACACCGCTTGGCGATACAGCTAAATGCTCACCGCTCAACGCTTTTCAATGTGAAAACTTTCGTAGCGATGGCCTTGCTAAACGGTGTTTTACCTCTCACAGCTCATCGCTCACCGATCACCAATATGAAAGCGACCTTAATCACTTTAAAATTTTCAGTACTCACGAAAATTCTCTCAAAAATTTTATTATTGAGTTTGGATTGGGTTCCCCACAGTTTTTCATTGTTCATTGTTCTGCACCACAGTTCAGCTTCGTGGGTTAAGATGGGTTGGGTTTTCTGGATAGAAACAAGTGAATATATCCAGGGGATCTTCCGCGGCTTTAGACTTCATTTCATCGCCATTGCTCTTCAAGACATTATCAGATTTATATTGAAACACTAGATTTAAGTTTCTGAATTTTTGTCTAAAATCAGCATAGTTGAAAACAGCACAATACAGTTACTATGTATGCGGCTATGCTCGGAGAAATAGATAATATAAGTGATACGTAAACATAAGAAAGCTAAAGCTGCGTGTTCAGTAGACTTGGGGAAGAGAAACCCCCTTTTATTCAAATTTTAATTCGAATTGATGTAAATCTTCCAGCAAGAAATGCTCACCTATCAGTTAAATACCCTTTACGTAAATCTGTAAGTATATCCTTGCAGCACGTAGAAAGTACCTAGAAGCTTTTTCCTTTGGATTTTTATAATTTTTCCTATTTTATTCTCATAAAGCTACATAGCGAACAATTTCATTATCTTTTGCCTTTGAAGTCAGCTTCAGTCTCATATCTTTCTTTTATCAGCTAAAGTAGACACATTTAGCAGAGTTGTGCAAAAGACGCATATATTTTCTGAATTTCAATCTTATTAAAGCAATTATTTTCACGTCTAGTCTACTTTTTCTGAAGAGGGCTTTGAATGAAAATCCTTTAAATTCATTTTAAGAATATAATCGCTATACCTACTGTAGATTTTGACACGGAAGTTACTAGTATCGGAGTTTTTTTTTCTAAAGAGGTCAGATACATCACATACTTAAGTGTCACTTTGCATGTCACCCATGACAAGAACGACTGTAGTATGTATGTAATTTGAAATATATTTAAAGACGTCTTCTGGTGACATCGATTTCCTTTCACCTTTAACGAGAATTTCCCATTATAGCAGCCGTGCATGAAGAAAATTAATTCATGCAGAAAATTACAATTTCACCCTGTTACGTCTGCCGTGAGCATTCATCTCCATCTCGAACCCAACCAAAGACATATAACTTATCAATTTATGTAGAAGATGAACTGGACCTGAGATTCGATGAAAGGCCCAATGTCGAACATTTCAAATAACAAGCGTAAATCTGATAGATGGAAGCTGAAATTACTGCTAAATTTTGCCAATGTTAATTTAGATAAAACCCAAATTTGTACATAATTTCTGTTTTTTTGTAAGATAGGAGGAAAAGGCTTTCATACTTTTTTATTTCACTACATTTAACTTACGGAATAATTTGTTTAATGGACAGGAATAGAGTAGACGATAGCGTGCTTTTATTTTTATTAGAGACGTCTTAAAGAGTCTACCTCACTGCAACTGTTTTATCAGAAAAGCCTGTGATTTTTGTAATTTGATATTTTGTTATATGTCTGTATTTTTCAATGTTATCCTAAATTGAAAGTCTTCTGTAATGGATGATAATTATTTCCTGTGCATTTTTGCCTTTAACAGTAGGAATCACTTGCTTACCTCTCTCCAGATCACATTTAAATTCCAGCGAATAGTGGTTTAAATACCTTAGATGAATGCCCATATGAAATTTCGTATGGTCACCTATCTGGGCAAGTCTGCTTTTTGAAGTGGTTTTTCGCATATATTTTTAGAATCATTCGTCGAACAGAAAAAGTGATTATAACAAGTTTTATAGGATTTCGCATTCTGAAGAATATTTTAGTACAATAAAAATGTCCAGGACGGATCGTTTTAGCAGTATATGTAAAAAACTAAAATTTTTATATGGCAACACCAAGAATAGGTTGCCTGATTTAGTCCGTTGTTGAAATTTTATTTTCTGTTACTATGAAAATACCAACCTAATTGCAGCTCTCTATTTCGACGAGTTTTCAGGCAGTGTCGAAATACACACTGGAAGGCCACATTCTTAACTTAACTTAATTTTACTTTTTTTTAAAGTCCGTGTATAAGATTTCAATTCTCTAAGTAAACGCATTCTCGAGTTATCGCGCGCACAGGCGAGACAGACAGACAGACTGACAGGCAGACGGACGGATGGACGGATATGCAAAAATTAAAATAACTTTTAATATTATACGTGTATGTCCAATCCATTTTGCTTTACCATCATTAGTTCTGTGCGTTACAAATGGAATTACAAGCTTAGTATACCCTAGGCCTCTGGTATAAAAATGTTAAGTTCGGTAAGGGACTTTCCCTTGAGTTGAATTCATTATATACAGTAGGGATAGTGTACCTATTTGCTTTTATTGGGAGTCCAATGCAAGAATTTATTGGTAATTCCACATATTTTGATAACTGGCTATTTAGCAATAAGTACCTACATACAGAATGGCTGCGGGAGGGGGGGGGGGGGGGGGCTTAGAAAAGCTCGACTTGAAATTTTCGACCAGTATTTCCGATGAGGTTTCTCCGCCATCTAGAAAAAAGGGGTAAATTCGGGTTTTTTGCGATAAATCGGCTCTCCGTCATGATACGAAAATTGTGATCATATACTTTTTTGTTGCTTTTTTTACAGTACAATTTAGGTGGAATGAATTTTGCACTTAGCGTTGATCGAACGAGAAAGTAAAAAATTAAGCTACTGTAACTTGTCTTTTGCTGTTTTCTTCGTGATACATATCGAAAAAATGTCCAAAATCAAACTTGTAGGGCATGTTAACATCTACAATGTCATCTGCTTTTTTCTTCTGCTTTTTTTAGACAAAAATTACGACTTTTTTTTCGCCACAATGTGAGGTGGTCAGAAAGTAAAAAAAAATTAAGAGACTGTAGAGTACAATACAAATAAAATAAACAAAATAAAATTATGAACACACGCATGAAATTTATTAGTAAATAATTGTTTTTGTGTTGTAGAAGATACAAATGAATGGAGGTATGTTTTTAATATGTGTACTCTTCTTCTTTTCAACGGTCCTGGTTCACAGTCTTCTTGCTCGGAATACTCATCGAGATTCCTCAACCACATGAGATGATTCTTGCTTTTCTGCACCCACAGGCAGCTTCACATTTTCCCTTGCAATTGTACGAATTGAGCTTTAAATGCTCAGGTGGTGCTGGCTCAACAGTGCTGAGAACTGGAAACTTTTCATGAGTGTTGATGAATTTTAATTTGCCAATATTTAAAAAAGACGATGTTGTATCGCAATCGCTAAAAGCATGAAGGAAAAGTATGTTGTCGAGAACGGACTAATCATACCTCAAACTATTCCGCGAGTAGAGTTTCGCGGGTGTATTTCCTTTTGCTGGTTTTTGGAAGTATTATTTTGTTTTGTCCCGCGCGAGTCCACTGATTAAAACCAAAAGATCGATGTCTTCACCGACGATTTCAGCAGAGTCATAAATCGACGCTTCTTAAATTCTCGTGGTTACGATAAGAGTATCTGTATCATCAAAAGCCTGTTCAACTTTCAACTTCGACTTTTCCAAAATAACGGCGAAGCATTTGTATAAAGTTATCTTTGTTTGTGTCTCTTGGGTAACTTTTGGGGCTGTAGTTTTATCAAATCTAAATAATTGCGATTGGTTATTTCTCAAACGTCGTACTCTTTCCAATGTTTTGGTTCCTGAGATAGTCATGTTATTGGGATAACCGTCGAATATGATTGTGACGTTCTCTTCAAAGTGTTGTTGCACGTAAGTAACATATTTCTGGCAGATTCATAATTTCATTGTTTTATTCATTTATATTGTACTTTAGTAATTTCCTCTACAGTCTCTTAATTTTTTACTTTCTGACCACCTCATATTGTGGCGAGCTAAAAGTCATAATTTTTGTCTAAACAAAGAGAGAAAAAAAATTACGTAGGTATTGACATGCCCTACTAGTTTGATAATAGACATTTTTTCGATATGTATCACGAGAAAGAAGAAAACAGCAAAAAACAAGTTACACTCTCTTAATTTTTTTATTTTCTCGTCCGATATCTCAACAACGATAAACGATAGGTGAAAAATTCTTACCATCTGGATTGTACAGTGTAAAAAAAGCAACAAAAAAGTATATAATCACCATTTTCATATCACGACGGAGAGCCGAGTTATCGCAAAGAAACCAAATTTACCTCTTTCTTCAAGATGGCGGAGAAAGCTCATAGGAAATCTTGGTCGACAATTTAAAGTTGAGCTTTTCTAAGCCTTCCCTACACAATATCCAAAAATCAGCTTGCTAGGTTCACTTGCATTTATATTCCATTTTTTCCGCTATAATGACTGGACTATATCTTTTACTTGCAGGAAGGTATTCATTGACTTTTATCCAAAGACTGGTCACAAAATTTCTTATGCCAAATTACAAATATCTATTAATTCTTAATTGAAGGTGTTATGGATTATCATTGGTATGACTGGATATGAATTCTTGAGAAATTAATTTGCTAATGACATTAGAACAGTACATTCTCACGACTGGCATGAGATGCTTGCTGCGGATGTTAAATAAGATATTTATATTCATAAGGTGTATACGTATATAAAGTGCATTATGAAAAATAAACAAAATAAAAGTCATAAAAAGAAATTTATTAAAGCAGAAAGTGTTAAATATAAATAAGAAAATTTTCAACAGCTTTGTCAGAGAAAGATTCTTACATTGAGCATAAAAAAGTGTTCGCGATTTGCTGGAATAAATATTTTTCGTAAGTATTTGAATTTGTTTCGCAGATCTTGCCTATGCATTATTATTGCGGCTACCTTTATCCCAAAATTTGAAATTTGTGTACTGCCAATGGTATTTGGTGTTTGGTTCATTATTTGATTTGTTGGCTATATACAGATTTTACTTACCAGAAGGTCGCTAAAATTTACGCCCTGATTTTCTCTTTTTTTTCTTTGCAAATATCTTTTTCCTACTTCTGGCTTCTAACCTGGAATTCGAAACTTCTCTATTGTCTACTGACGAGCTTTCATCTTTCTTGCAGCTTTTGTTTTAGCAGTGGAAATGGTAGGCGGTTTTAATAAAAACTAATTGACTAATTTCAACATGTAGATAACTCCTACTGCGGCCACTGGTCGCTACACGATATTACTCCTCTGATGAACCCAAAAAGAGAAAAGTTCCTGCTATTGCTTGCAGAAGGAATCTCTCGGCCGCATTCAGCTTTCGGCAGACAGCGCTACCTGGATTCATTTTTTATAATTCTTATGAGGTTATAGAAGATTTCAGGTAATATCTAGTCCAAATTCCAGACTTTAAATTTTTTTGATGATTTAACTTAATTTTGTTGATGAAATCATAGCGTATATTAAGTTTGTTCGTAAACGATCTATTTAAAAACAATGTAGATTTTAGGTTTTAAATGGGGCAAACCGAATAACTCCTTGGTAGGATTGCGATGTAAAAATTGTATTTTTCACTATTATATTTTGACACTGCCTGAAAATGTGTCGACAGAGAGAGCTGCAATTTTATCCATGGAGCTCTCGTAAATAAGTAAATACAATTAAAAAAAACAATCCCTCCTAGTCGTTTTTTTGTGCTGAAGAGTTCCTCATCATATAAAATCCTATGAAATTGGTTAAAATTCATTTTTACAGTCCGAAGAATCGTTCTAGAAATAGATGCAAAAAGCCACTTTAACAATCAAACTGGTACGTAGAGATGACCATACGAAATTATCTTAAGAATTGACCAATTCCAGCTTTTTTCCTCATTGGTTTAATTAGTTTTACATTTACAGTGAAATGAAATCCAACCCTTTGCAATGAAAACTTCAAATATTACTTATAGAGCGTAATAGGATAGATGGAGAATTTTAATTTCAAATGGTTTACTATGACATTGAAGTGAACTTTGTATCAAATATTAATTAATTTTATTGCATTGTTACCAAACTATACAGTAATATTACATGTACGCCCCCCCCCCCCCCCCTAGAAACCTTCCCTGTGGCCAGTTGAAGATTTCGCCTACATTCGTGAGAATAAATGAGTATAAATTTTGAACCAACCAATAGATTTTGGTTATGGTTAGCTTATTAAATATCCAAGAATAGTAGCTGTCGAAGAGTGTATTGCTCTGTACGTTTTAATTAAGCATCTTTAAATTATTCGTAAATTTTTCCAAAACCTTTAAATTTTTTATACACACAGATTTCATAAATACCGTTATTTATTTCAAAAACTTTTGTGTGTAAAAAAATCAAAATTTTGAAAATATTTGAGAATAATTTAAAGATGCTTGTTTAAAAAAACACAGAGTAATACACTTTTCTACAGCTACTATTCTTGGCTATTTAATAAGCCAACAATAACCAAAATCTATAGTGTGGCTCAAAAGTTATACTCATTTAGTCCCATCAGGGTTCACGAATTTTGGCGAAATCTTCAACTGGCCACAGCTCCTAATGGAAGGTTTCTAGGGGGGGGGGGGGGGGGGGGGGGGAGTATGTGGAATAATTTTTTGATCAGCTTACCTCAAGGAATCGCGTGGTATACCTGTAGGTATCTTGTTCTGAATCACCCTGTATATAATATGTATGATATGATATTATTATTGTAATTTATTATGGACTGATATGATAAATTATCTGACACACCCTATGGAGTATTATTATTTAATGGGAAATACAAGACAGAGACTCCGCCCCGCCTGCCATCTATAGTCACTGCGACCTCTGAGGTCAATAAACGTTCGATGTATAAACAGACCTATTTGACTTGTTGATCCACAATTGTCTCAAGTCATTCGTACAAGGACAACGTCTTATTTTCTCAACAGAGGTAAAATAAATAAATACTGAATTTCTAAAACGTTTCTTACAACATTAAATTAGTGCACCTCTGAGAGAAATTGCAGGTCGAGTTACTAAAGAGCCCAAAATACTTCCCTGCTTATCACAATGAAATTTTATGATCTGGCTGGGGTAAACTAATTTACCTTCTGTGTTCAACTTATTACAGGTATTGAGATGCGATATTTTTTTGTGTTGAAAGAGGATATTTTTGGTTTTTAATACTGAATAATAAGATTAGGTCAGATAGACGAAAACAATTGAGATAAATAACTACACGAAATTTTCATGTAAAAAACAACCAAAAATATTTGTGCGCCATGCCTGAATGAAATATAATAAGTATAGCTGATTTGAAAGGCAATTCTGTACACTATTAATCTACGAAGTACAATAATCCTTAAGGTGACTCAAAATTTGTAATCATGCATTCCCACCAGGATTAACAAAATATTGGCGAAATCTTTATATACCTGTAGTCCATCGGGATATCGCAGGTGGGCGGCTGTGGGTATGTAGAACTATTTTTATCAGCTTATGTCAAAGAATCATGTGCTATACCGGCAGGTTACTTGTTTATAGCTGTATGTATACAGGATATTTCCATTTAGGTGGTTCATAGAGCAGGAGGTGATAGCACTCATCTAGTCAAATAAAAATTGAATGGAAGGGGGGAAGGGGGGCTTCGGAGCTACAGATTAAGAAAATATGCTAATATTTTACAAAATACTCTGTATCTTAAAAAGTTCAAGGTGTGGGGTCACTATCAAGAGCTTATTGTATGCAGAACTTTATGGTCTTTCCAACAACTGCTTCAGGAGTTATGGAGTATAAACTAAAAATTTCGGATTTTCCTGCTTTTTTTTGTCGCAAAAAGGCGGTCAACTTTTTTTTAATGAAAACTGTAAGCTATGGGCTTAATTTGAACTATTACACCTATCTGGTATCTGTAGCCTTTAAAGGGTTATTAGTTCTTGATCTATTCATAAAGCTATTCTCAAACATGTTTTCACACATAACAAACATTTCTTAAATGTCTGACAAAGATTTGAAAATATTTGTCAAACATTTGTCAAACATTTGTGGAATGTTTGATGAGTGCGGACGCAAGTTTTACAGTTTTGGGTTCTTAAAAATGTTTTAATTTAATCCAAATGATATTGAAGACATTAGATGTTTGTTAAAGTTCGTACAGTTCTTTCAGCCAGTTTTCAACAACTGTGGAAAATTGTAGTGAGAATTAATTTAGGATTCTCGGAATTTTTTAATAATAAATTAATTATGAGTGAGAAAGGGGAGTAGATAAATATTATAAAATTAGTAGGACTGTATTCTATGCATAGAAATTTGTGCGACAAATCGAGTGAAGAATACAAGGACAAATTAATACGTAATGACTCGTTCCTATCAATTGCAAGTGGTTGCGGGTGAAGCACGCAAAAAGCGAAACTCATTATTTACTGAACACCAGCGTTGAAAATAGGCACATAGCGCCAGTAAAAGTGATTTTGGCTATGTTAATACTAACCGAAATATCTGTTTGTTATACAACTATTAATGCCTCAGCTACTTTAGGGAAAAAAAATTTAAATCAACTATTTTGAGACTTTAAATAAGTACATTAAGGAATGATAAGAATCACCCGTTGCGAAAACCTCAGAGCAGTGGCCAGCCGTTCATCGAGACTTACACTATTTCGCCAGTTTGTATTTCGTCTTCTTATTTTGACCCGATTTCATTAAGTAGAATTTCGAAGTCACTTGAAGAGATTCTTCCGAAATTTTGAAAACCGGAAAGATCATCAATTTTTAAATCATTTACTAAATAACTCTAATCACTCTATTCTTCTGTTCCACCATTGCCTTTTTAGCAAATTTTCCTCAAAAGCTGAGGCCAGTACGACGAAAATCGCTGCAATGCACGGTACTTCACGCGGATTATATAGTACATGATTAAAACTGAACATTTTTAAAACATTTTTCACACAAATCTGCTACCAGATATTTGAAAAATGTTTGAAACACATTTGACAAATATTTGTCAAACATTTATCAACTACATCTAAATTGTTTGTCAAATGTTTGACAAGTGTTTTTTTTTTTGCAAATGTTTATTATGTGGATGCACCTGTAGTGACTGAAAACCCGTAATTTTTGGAATGGCCTGAAAAGGTTATTAGCTAATTACTCAGTAACGGCTACAGTTAGAAGTTAGGTGTAACAAGTCAAACTAGAAAGGACAGTCAACAGTTTACAGGTTTTATAAAAACAAAGTTACATTAACTACCTTTCTCTAACAAAAAAGAGGTCGAAGTAAAAAAAAAAGATAAGATAATACGAAATTTTTGGTTTAGACCACCATAATTCCTAAGGGGAGAGGAGCAGGATGCTGATTGAGCAGTCGTTAGAAAGGCCATTGAGTTGTGCAATGTGCTCTTCCCGTCCGGGAAAAAATAAATAAAAACTCTGTACTTTTTACTTTTTTTTACTTTTTAAGATACTTTTTTTTTAATACTAGCTTGTTTTTATTCAATCAGTAACTTCGAAACGGTTGATGTAGACCCTCTCCCGCCATTAAATTTTCCGTTTGGCTAGGTGAGTACTATTACTTTCTGTTCTATTGACTTCCTAGGCGGAAATAGCCTCTATATTGTCGCCAGCATATACAGATGTGAAAAATAGACTTCGTGTAAAACATGAATAAACAATTTTTCGTTATGCATTTATTACCACACTGAGAAAAAGAAATAGTAATATACGTAAATTGATCGTGTGGAATTGAGTAGACGAGTTGAGTGAAAAGAGGATATTCGATTATGAGTGCGAGTAACTTTCTACGAAGTAAAGATTAAATGCAGTAGAGATATTCGTTATTCTCATTTCAATCATTATAGCTTTAGGCTGATTATAATTAATATTTTTGTTTACATATTTTATATTTAATAATTTACTTTCTATCATTTTTCTTGTATTTTTGTTAAATATTTCCATCCCCTTTTGCACATATGTATGTATGATTATAAGTAAATAATGCATACTACTTTTAGGTAAAAGGTGGCAAGGGTAACTTGTAAGAGCTCTATAGAATGCAACGTACGCTAAAAGCTTAGTCACACCATAACAAAATTTTAAAGGGATGACAGAATTTTGTTTTAAGACAAACGTAATTAGTCCTCATGACCTAGGACCTGACTTGTATACTTTAATATTGTGCCCATGATTTGTTATATATTTAATGTGATTCATTTTTACTTAGCCTGCAATTATAAATATTGAGGTTAATTTTCTGCTATTATCTACTACCAGGACCTTTATCTCTATAGCAATCAATTGGTTCTCATTTACAATCATTTCATAGATAAATAGAATTTCCATTTTTCAATGGAACCTTTGACGAACGGCAAAGTACATAAAATAATTTCCCTTCCATATTCTTGGTTGGTTTTGTGATCTATCTATCGTTACTGTTTTACACTGTTCACAACCTAGCTACATAGAATGATTTATGGAAGAAAATTTTAATTAACGATAAAAATGAACTACCTCCGGTTAATCAATTGAACTTTTGGCAAAATGCTGGTTCATATTGCCATTTTACCTTTACTACACCTTCGCTTTATGTACAGAAAACGATTTATCCTGAACCAACGTTCACTTCCACACAAATGCTTATTATCTGCTTATTTCTCATTCCCATTTCAGAGGTTTATTTAATAGCTCACTTAATAGCTAACAATAGTTTCTCCTTTTCCACACAAATTCAGAACTAGTTAAGGGAATGCAGTAGAAAATTAATAAGCAATGAGCAAAAGGAAACCGCAGCACATTCAAATCAAGTGTATCTCCAGAGATCGGAAAGAACCAATTCGTCGGATTCTATAATAGATTGGTTCTAAAGCTACTTTCATGCCCAGCCATGTTCCTTATCTTCGCTTCTGTACTTAATTGTAACTTAATTAGCAGATAAAATCCAAGTGAAGTCCAGTCTTGGCACTTCATAGCAATGGTTTCTGAAATAGTAGCACAGAGGAATAGGAATCCCCGAAGCAGGATACTCTTCCACTTCATTAACTCTCGTTCTGCTTCCTTATTTCAGTTTTTCTTTTCTATTTTTATTTTGCTTGCCTTTTTATTTCGGATTTTTTCGCTCTTCATATAATGCCGTAAAATTAAATTATCAGAACTGGCTACTACCACCATTTGTGCAGGTTTTAAATTGAATTTTAATTGCCACAGCGAAGTGCAATTTTGCGGTCGATTTTAAGGGTATCATTCCTTTTAGTTGTTTAATCATTGCGCTTTAAAACGTTGTTACCAATAAATACGTATGTAGTTAGCTTTTTATGGTTTGATAGAAATAAAGGTTTCATTAGTTCCAATTATTTGTAGGCATATACCTGGGTTATACTAATTGTTTTTCATTTGGTTAAATAATTTTCTGGAAAATTTTATATCAGGGCATTGGCAGTCGCGAATTTAACGATCCGAAAATGAAAAGCCTGAAATGAAATGTTTTTATCTATAGAAGATTTTAGTGTGGAATTTGGCGAGGTAATCTCAGGAATCAGATTCATATATTTATATTTATTTATTTCAATTTACCATTACCATCAAGAAGTCATAAATATATTATTTTATAGGAAATTTTATTTGAAATGCGTATGTGTTTTCTTTCAATGAAATATTATTTTCCTGCTTACTACTTTACTGTTTCCTTGGTTCGTAAATTATAACAGTCGATTTATAATTTCAATTCTTTAATTTATAATTTCAATTCTTTAATTTCTAATTTCTTCACAACTTAACCTATTTTATAATGCTTACAATTTAACCTAAAATACCATCTTGTCTAAGTCCGCTATCCAAGTGCCGACCTGATGACGTTCTATCTCATTCCACTTATCGGTTCTAGACTGCTCGACAGGGCCGACAACCTATGCGAATAAATGACTTCAAAAATACATAACAACCTTCCCCCTCTTAATGTTCAATAGTACTTCGAGCCTATGATAATGGTAAATTGTCTTATTTTTTTTTTATTTTTCTTTTCCTTAATTAAATGATTTAATTGCTAATGGACAAAAAAGCAGAAGACACCTCTTTTATTTTAGACTTGTCAACCTGAGCCTTGGCTCCTTTTCTGTATCATACGCGAGAGGTTCGGGTCTCTTCTTCGGCCTTGTGGACCTCCGAACAGATTGAGGCCAAGGGCCACTAACTTTAGGGATGTGCTCGTTCTGTTTTTTTGCCTTACCTTGAGGAGTTTTCTTCAGATCTAATTTATCGAATATCCTAGGCGAGGGGTGAAACTTCCCTGGCAACGTACTAACTTTAAATTGATTTTCATGTACATACCTAATATAATTATTTACATTAATTAAGTAAGTAAATGTGCTAATAATTTTCATAACTCTAGCTGGTATCCAATTAACTGAATATTTCAAATGATTCCGATACATAACTACCTCTCCCTCTTTAAATTTTGACATTTTCCTTACAATACATGAATTTGTTGTCTTTTTCTCTCTATCTGGTGATTGTTTTTTCCCTGGCGTACATTTTAAATAATCTTTACTTTTGATTAAATCTAACTTTGTCTTCGGCTTGTATGAGAACATCAATTCCGAGGGAGCTTGGGAGGTAACAGTGCTTGGAGTATTTCTAAAATAAGTTAAAATTTTTTCTACTTTATCTTCTAACGATAGATCATTTTCTTTTCCGCGATACCATTCGATTGAGGGTGATATGGCGGTGAGTGTAAGAGTTTAATACCGGATTGTCTACAGTATTTCGTAAATAAAAATGATGAAAAAGGTGGACCGTTGTCGGTTACAATTTTTTTTTTGGTAATCCAAAAACGGTCAAAAACTTTTGCAATGTGGTTATTACGCTTGTAGCGGTCACTGATCTCATTACCTTAATCTCACAATATTTGCTGAACGAATCTATTAATATCAAAAAGGTTTTACCAGCAAAAATGAAAAAATCTAGATGGATTCTCTCCATAGGATAACTGGAAGCTGTCCAAGAAGATTCAATTTTTTCCTTATTAACATTCAACGTTTTCTGACAAGGTAAACAAGACTTCACATGACCCTCTATGTCCTTATCGCAATTGGGCCACCATACATACGATCGACTGAGCATTTTTATACGCACAATACCTGCATGATTTTCGTGCAGGCATTTCAGAACCGACTGCCGTAGACTACTTGGAATAATAAGCCTGTTTGCGTAATAAAAATTTCCGGATTCCATGGACAAGGAGTTCCGTTTTGAATAGTAGCTCTGTTCTTCTTTCTCAATCTCTTTCGGCCATCCATTTTGGACATATAAGAGGACCTTACCCAGTAAACGGTCTTTCTTCATACGAGTAGCTTCGCCCACTAGACTTTCATCAACTATTGGGTCATCAATCTGACTAAAATATTTTATTGGAATTTCCTCAATATCTGTATTATTCCTTAAGGGCAGTCTCGACATTGCATCCGCATGACACATCTTTTTAGAAGTTCTATATTGTATTTGATTGTCATACATTGATAATATAATCGCCCACCTCTGCAAACGGGCGGCTGCCACCGCAGGCGTTCCCTTTTTTGGACAAAAAATTTCTTTTAGTGCCGAATGGTCCGTACATATCGTGAACGATTGTCCGTACAAGTAATCATGAAATTTTTTTACCCCAAATACAATAGCTAGAGCCTCTCTATGTAATTGCGAGTACCCTCTTTCGGCGGGGGACAAGGTGCTAGATGCGAAAAAGACTAGTTTTTCTATACCGTTAACTATGTGGGACAACACTGCTCCTACTCCATATGGGCTAGCATCGGTAGCCAGAATGATGGGTTTATTTGGGTCATAAAGTTCCAGTATTTTATTATTTAATAATAAATCTTTACTCTTCTGAAAAGCTTTTTGACAATCGCTAGACCAATTATATTTGGTATTAGCCTTTAGAAGGTTATAAAGCGGGAATAGCTCCCACGACAATTTTGGTAAATATGGATTCCACCTTTTCAGGGTTAGGACTTACCCCCTTTTCCGAAATAACATGACCCAGGTATCTAACTGATGCTTGTAAAAATTTACTTTTCTCTACATTAATGCGTACGTTATGCTTTTCCAGTCTTGATAAAACTTCTAATAGTTTGTTATAACAATTTTCCTCTGACGTACCTCCAATTAAGATATCGTCCAGGTAACAGAAAACTTTATCCAGATTAACCAAGATTCGATCTAAAACTGACTGAAAGATAGATGGTGTACTACTAACTCCAAAAGCTAAGCGGGTGTATGTAAAAAGCCCCTTGTGGGTATTAATAGTAAGTAGTTCTTGTGATGTCGATGACACCGAAAGCTGCTGATTCGCGCCTTTTAAATCAAGAACACAAAATACTGAACAGTTTGCTAAACTTGCTAAAATGTCATCTATTTTTGGCAAAGGATAATGAGCTGTCTTCAAACATTTATTGATTGTTACTTTACAATCAACGCAAAGCCTGATTTCCCCATTTGCTTTTGGTACGACTACTACTGGACTAGCCCAACGGCTATATGTTACTGGTTCGAGGATACCTTCCTCGCACAACCTGTTAATTTCTGTCTCTACCTTTTCTCGTAATTTATACGCGACACTGTATGGGGCATGAAATATAGGAACCTGATTTTCTTTCAACACTAAATCCGCCGTAAAACCCTCAATGGGATGATTTTGATTTGTATCGAAAACATTCTTAAACTTATTTTTTAAAGTGCTTATTAACGAATTTTCTCTACTCACGAAATTAATTTTGTTCTCAAATATACCTCTCCAATCAGGAAATATGACATCAATCCAAGTTCTACCCAATAATGGCCTAAATGGTCTATCACAATCGATGACAATAAGTTGTAAAACGAATTCATTTTCTCCCAAGCTTACTCGTACTTGTGTTCTTCCCAATTCTTTAATAGGTTGTCTTGTAACTGTAACTAGACTATTAATTTGTTTTGACAATTTTAAGAAATTAAGCTTATTATAATACTCTCCTTTTGATATCACTGTCTCACATGCTCCTGTGTCGTCCTCAAAATTAATTTCTTCTGTTTCGACCTTCAGCTTACACTCAACGGATGAATTTTTGCTTTGAAGGCTGTTGATACTTTTCATTGCCTCCTTGTTTCGACATACTTTGGACGTGTGACCTTTCCGCTGGCATACAAAACACTCCCAATTTACTGCTGGACAAGTACTTTCCTTATGTGCTCTTCCACATCTTCGGCATTGTGCGCTGCTCTTGGTTTGTGTTTTTTCTTGTTTACTATACGTGCGATTACTTTGACTATTATAATCACGATCTTGACTAAGACTGCACTGATTAAAACCTTTACGGCTTCCCATATTATGATGATTCTTTATTTGACTCTTCCCCGTACTTCGACCGCAGGAGGAATTTGTTATTTGACTTTGTTACTGACTTGAATAGGGACTGGACTTTGCACCTTGTTGATTAGCTCGATTCCGAATAGAATTTGTATGTATCGGCTGCATTGCTTTTGATTCACGTTCAGTTAGTTCCATCTTGATAGCTTTTTCACAACATTCCTCGAAAGTTAAATTATTATTTTCTAATAACACTCTTTGGATTCTTTCATTAGATAAACCCGTAATAAATCTATCCACCAATGCTTCATCTAAGATCTTTAGTTTATATTTTCCTGCACTGTCACTCCCTGTTTCATTATTAATTTCGATGAAATCTCCAAATTGACATGATTGAGATAAAGTTTTCAACCTGACTATGTACTCTGATATTTGCTCCCCACTTTCCTGATAAGCCTTATGGAACCGCAAACGTTCTGCTCTTTTGTTTTTCTTTGGCTTGAAGTGCTGACGCAAAATGGTCATTAGAGAAGTGAACGATTTTGTGCTAGGTATGTTTGGGACTGTAAGGGACATTAACAACTCGTAAATTTCTGGGCCCGCTATCGTAATAAACAATGGTGTTTTTGCTTCATCTTGGACGTCATTCACTTTAAAAAATTGGTTTAGACGATCCTCGTAAGCAGCAAAGTTACCGCCTGGCACAAATGGTTCTATGTACCCTATTAGTCTGCTCATTTTAATTTGTTTAGCTTTATTTTTTGCTTTAGATTGTTGTGTCTTGCACACTTTGCGTAATGACGAATTTTATGTGTAGGTATGTATTTATACTTATCGCGACCTTTATTAATAATTTTTTATTGTGAACCACGTTTTTGTTCGCAAAGTTTTTCGATTCACTTTATTTTGGTTTTCCTCGTCGCCACTTTACTGTTTCCTTGGTTCGTAAATTATAACACTCGATTTATAATTTCATTTCTTTAATTTCTAATTTCTTCACAACTTAACCTATTTTATAATGCTTACAATTTAACCTAAAATACCATCTTGTCTAAGTCCGCTATCCAAGTGCTGACCTGATGACGTTCTATCTCATTCCACTTATCGGTTCTAGACTGCTCGACAGGGCCTACAACCTATGCGAATGAATGACTTCAAAAATACATAACAACTACCACATAAGGCTTTTATCGGGCCTATCAGTCCATATCCGAAGCTTCGTTTTAATACCCTAGATAAAATCACAAGGTATGCTAAATTTGTCATTTGTAATTATAACACCTAGAAATAATTATGGTAGATCAAAATGGATTGGACATCCACGCATAATATTAAAAGTTATTTTGATTTTTGCATGTCCGTCCGTTCGCCCGTCTTCTCTTCACGATAACTCGAGAACGTGTGTACTTAGAGAGCTGAAATTTTGCAGATGGGCTTTTGAAAAAAAAAAAAAAAAGTGAAGTTAAGCTCGAAAATGGGACAAATCGGGAAACTCCTTCGTAGGGTTCCCATACAAAAAGTGTTACTTTTTTAAAAGTTTTTTTCAATCTTTTCTAATTTTTAGTCATAACTATAAATAGTTAAGAAATTGGATTAAATTAGTCAATTCTAAAATGCAGGAGGTAATTTTCTCACATGCTCCATTTCTTCGAGAGAATCAGTATTGCATAGTTTTTGTCTCTCTGTATTCATATTTTGAATGAATACGTCCAAAGATCTAAATCTACTCATTACATCTTCATATAACGGTAACAATCTATCTGACATCTCCCTATAAGTTCGGATCAAATTTCTCTTACGAACGTTGCGGTGTAATTTTGTTCTCTTTGCGATAATTAGTTTAGAAGACTATCACACTTTAATGTAAGTACTTACATGTTAAAAAACTTTCACATATCAAAACCCATATTACGGTTAAACATGTTTTTTTTTAAATCCTTGAAAGTAACTTTTTCAAACGATGATGCCTTAAATGGTCCAAAAAATATATTTATTTGGAGCACAGCCCGCCCTCATTAAAATTATTAAAAAAAAAAAAAAATTTCATAATGTTTGACTGTCGAAATATGTCTGCGTCAAAAAGATCTAACAAGAAATTTGAAATTCTTACGTCTCATCGTTTTCGAGAAAAACGTCTGTGATAGACGGACGCACGAGTGATCTTATAAGGGTTTCGATTTTCTTTTGTTATATGAAATTCTAAAATAGAACTTGGGCGAAAAATCGGGCAATGCCGGCCCAATTGGCTTGTAGAACAAATCAAAGCGTTGAGATTTGAGTCTCGCTAGATTTAGAAGACTTCGTGTAAGCTCTCATGCATGAACGTGAACTTAAATTGACTGTTGGATAACCCATTGGGTAGGACACTATGTTCATATCAGAGAATCAAGGCTAGAGGCTGGATTATAAGTGAAAAATATTTATACAAACCGTTTTGGATTAATATCTTTGGATTTTTTCCTTTTCGAAGAAACATATTTCAGTTCCAACGTTTCGATACTTTGGTATTTTCAGGATTTATTTGCATGCTTTGGTTTTCATATCAGTGGCTTTTCTTTGATCCGAATGTTATATCTAACTAAATTGTAGTCCTCAAAATAATGTATAAGCATCCGGAATGATACTTATGTATGTAATTTTAAAAAGGAAGGACGCAAATGTGTCTTGTAATAAGTAGTTTTTAAATTCCAACTTGGTAATTTAAGATATATAATTTATTTGAAATTGTATGGACAACTGTTTCTATGTTTGAAAAACGTTGAATGGTTTGCAACATGTTCATGTAAAATTTTATTTATTTATTTTATATACCTCCACTTTCGCACATGATGTCAAGATATTGAGACTTTTTATGTCATGCCAAGCATACGTAATAGTTTCACAACATTTCTTAACTGTACTACAATCTTGGTTTAGAAAGAATATCTAAATTTCCTGCAGTTTCTGATCTAGCAATATAAAAAGTTCGTTATAATTGGGGACTTAAAAATGACATAAAAAAACTAAATCAGCAAGTGTTGGCGTAATTTAAATTTCAGCTTATGTTACTCTTTGAATTTTTTTACAATACAAGATAATACAATATATTTATTTCTGAATATAGTACACAATATTAGTAATCTTCTAATTGTACAAATTTTTTAACTGGCGCTAGAAATAACTTAAAGTATATAACAAACCACACTGGACATGTTGGCTAATAAAGCTTAACTAAAGTAAAAAAAAAAATAAAAAAATTACAAGAAATAGAGAAATAACAATATATATAAGAAAAAAGCAAAACTAAAGTAAGATAATGTATAAAGCTTAGTGATAAATTACTGCGAAGATAGAAAAAACATGCAACACATACAATTAAGAAGACTGGAAACGTGCTCTTATAAGTCGTCTAAACGCGTTGATCGTACCAACCCCCTTTATACTTGAAGGGAGAGTGTTCCATAAACGAGCAATTTGAACAGGGTAAGAACCTTCAATGACTAATTTTCGGAAACTAGGAATAATGATGTTTCGATTTCGCCGAGATGTTGTCATTTGAAAAAATTCTCTGAGTGCAACAAGTTATAAAGATATAGCAAAGCTCTTTGTTCCAGGTAAGCGACCAAAGAGTAGCCAAGTACCTGCAGTCGGTACGGGGAGACATGGTCAAATCTGCGTAGTCCATCAACAAATCGTACACAATCATTAAATGCAACCTCAACCCTACGTGCACATCCCCTATCTAGCCTTGGAAATATCGAACTCCCAAAGGTGAAGAGCGGAGTTATGAGTATCCTCACTAACCTTAAGCGGGTGCCAGTAGGTAGCATGCTAGCTGAAAGCCACAACCTGCGAAGACGACCGTAAATTTTCCTCATCATAGCGTTTACATAGTCACAACATTTCATTTCGCAATTCAAAACTATTCCCAGATTAGTGACTTTATTTGAAAAGGGTATAGTATAGCCATTTAGATTCACTGGTGGTATATCTGCTGTGTTCAGATTACTATTGTAGTAGTAGATACACTGTGATTTCTTGGGATTGAGTGGCAAACCATTGCATGCCGACCAAGAGCTAATCCTTTCAACGTCTTCGTTAATGCGGGCCATACAATCCTCAAGAAGCCCAATTGGTCTGCTCAGGTATATTTGGACATCATCCGCATATAAGTGCATTTTAACATCTTTAACCCTTTGTGGTAAATCATTAATGAGCAAGCTAAATAGTAGTGGTCCGAGCACCGATCCCTGTGGAACTCCATTTGAAACACGGGACAGATTAGAGAAGGTACCATTCACATTTACTCGCTGTGTTCGCTCAGCGAGGAAGGATTTTATCAAGCCTAATGCAGTTCTGTCAAGGTTGAAGAAAATGCGGAGTTTATGCAAGAGGAGGCTATGATCGATACTGTCGAAGGCCTTCGAAAAATCAAGTAGTACCATTGCACTAAAATAGTTCTGATCAAGAGCAATTCTTATGTCAGAAGATATTTTTAACACTGCCGATTCAAATCCATGAAATTTTCGAAAGCCTGATTGCCAGCACGAGAATAATTCATTTCTCTCCAGGTAGCAAACTAGATGCTTATACATAACTTTCTCCAACAATTTGGACAGAAAACATAGAATGCTTATAGGTCTGAAATCAGCAGGAGATTCAGGGGTAGATTTCTTGGCTATCGGTAAGACCGTGGCACTTCTCCACTCTCTGGGAAAGGAGGACGACATCAAGCATGTATTTACTATATGAAGGATATAACGTGCAGTTGTCATGTTCCAGTAGCATTAGACTTTATCGAATGCATTGAAGTAGTCAGTTCGAAGAGGTCAATCCCGCAGAAAGAAAACCGATTTTCCGAACTATTGGACACAATATCGAGTCGATTTTCATCTACTACGCCATGTCCGCTGACTTGACCTGGCGTCACTGATAAACTATTAGATGCTGCGAAAAAGGTATTAAGCTCATCAGGGGAAAAATCACATCCATTCTCAACTTTTCCATAGACGCCGGTTGTTTTTAAGTTTCGCCACAAAGTTTTAGGCTCTAGATTTACGTCGAACTTCACTGCGAAATATTGACGTTTGGCGCATCTAATTGCAGTTGTGACTCTTTTTCGAGCAGCTTTGAACCGCACACGAGCATTTTCTGTTCGCAGCCGTCTATAACGTTGATAGAGATATTCACGCTCAGCAATGAGTAGGCGAATGGAAGATGAAAACTAAGGACAACCATTCGCAGACATTCGTTTTTTTCGGATTGGTAGGTACATATTTAGTGAACAAGTAACTAGTCAAAGAGGAAAAAATTTCTACTTGGCGATCAACAGATGTAGATTCAAAAATATTGCACCATGGCAAGCCCAAACATTCCTCGAATAATGCATTCTTATCAATACTATTATAGTCAGGGTAAGAATAGTTGGGGGCTGTCATCGAACCTAGGGAAAAGTTATAACAGAGGAAAAGAATGTCATGATCAAGAGTGCTTGGGGGACTTATTTGATTGTGCGAAATTACCTTGCTTACATCCGTGGTAAGAAACAAATCTAATTGAGATGGATTAGCGGTATTAAAGAGAAAAGTTGGATTCGAGTTTATTACATTAAGGTGCAGGGATTGTACGAGTAGTAGGTGTAAAAGATTTTGTGTTTGAAGGCTAGGAAGCTGAATATTAACGTTGAAATCACCTCCCATCACAACATTAGTGTAGTGTTGTGATACATATGATAAGCAGTTTTCAAGTTCCAGGGCACAGTCGCAATCATAGTTACCTGGAGGACAATGCACTGCAGACCGCACGCACCTATCACTTTCCGGCCTGACCTCAACTCCTATAAACTCAATCTCTCGACCGCTTGATGAGAAGATTTTTTTAACCTTAAAGCAATCTCTCACATATATAGCAACACCCCCACCAGAACTGTGTTTTCTGTCATTTCTAATTAATTAATTAAACCAAAACTGGGAAATGCTACAAATTCTAGGTAATATACCGGAGCCAAAGTGAAACGCGTCTAACCTCTAGCGATATACATAACAACGTTTCGTTGAAAGTAGGGAGGTGTAAATAATCACGAGGCGGAGTTTTCAATATTATAACTTCCTCTTGATGGCCTCTCAATATTAGCCAAAATACCTGGACGTTTTGCCTTGCCATTCCTTTTGATAATTTGAAACTTTTTTTTCCATTCATAAGAAGAGTTGCAGGATGCTAAATCACATACTATGTTTACAGCTCTATAAACATATACGGTAAATTACGGTGAGATAGTGCACGACTTTCCAAACTTTGCATTGTATATGGTCAGGTGTAATGTGGTATCAGCCGAACTACTTATATTATATCCGTTAATTGATTCTGTTTAGTGAATTTGATTGTTGTGAATTCAGTGCTTGATATTTACATTACGTATATTCGATATTAAATACAATCTCAAGCATACCATCATGCACGTTATTATTATTTTTTCTTTGTATTATTTTCGCAATAGATATTGCTAGAGGTGCAGGAGGCTAACACACATACTTTGTTTTTTATAAAACATTTATGATAAAGGGTTTTCCAATAAGAGGTGTGATTTTAATTAGCCCGCTATTTCGGTAGATGTCACTTTTGGAGCTGTCATTTTTTGACATTTGGCAAGTAGAAACTACGCCATTAATAAAAATGGAACGATACACGATTCAACAATGCATTGAAATTATTAAAATTCACTATAAAAATGGTGAAAATGTGGCAGATACGGTTCGTAAAACTCGAACATTTTTGGGTCGTCGTGAAGCACCTTATCGGACCGCAATACAGAAATTGGTAGAAAAATTCGAGCTGTTGGGACAAGTTAGTGATGTGAAGAATAAAACCCGTGCACGTCGCTCAAGAACAGCCGAGAATATTGCTGCTGTAGCCGAAAGTGTTGAAGAAAAACCCAGGTTTGTCCATTCCTCGTCATTCTTTGGAATTAGGCACACCACAAACATCATTACACCGTATTTTGCATAAAGATTTGGGTCTTAAGGCTTATAAAGTTCAGTTAACACAAGAACTCAGGCCGGCCGATCATCAACAACGTTGAGTCTTTGCTGATTGTGTCCTTGAAATGCATGAAAATGATCCGGAATTCCATCGAAAACTCATCTTGAGTGATGAGGCCCATTTCCACCTCGATGGCTTCGTCAACAAGCAAAATTGTCGCATCTGTGTCTCGAAAAACCCAAGAGTTATTGCTGAAAGGCCTCTCTATCCTCAACGTGTGACTGTTTGGTGCGGTTTATGGTCCCGCGGGGTCATTGGACCTTCCTTTTTCGAAAATGAGGCTGGAGCAACAGTTACGGTGAATGGATTGCGCTATCGACAGATGATTAATGATTTTTTATGGCCGGAATTTGATGGTATTGATCTGGACAACGTTTACTTTCAACAAGACGGCGCTACGTGTCATACAAGCAACGAAACCATTGATCTTTTACGGGAAAAGTTTCCGGACCGTGTTATCTCTCGAAGAGGTGATCACAATTGGCCACCGAGATCTTGTGACTTAACACCTTGCGACTTCTTCCTTTGGGGCCACGTGAAAGAGAAGCTCTACGCCAACAGCCCAGCGTCGATTCAAGACCTCAAAGATGGAATTCGTGAGGCTATCGAGGACATAGGGCAGCCACTTTGCGATTTGGTTATGGAAAATTTCATGAAAAGGATATGGTCCTGTAGGCGTGGTCTTGGGTGGTCATTTGCTGATGTTATTTTCCATTATTAACGGCATTCCTTTCTCTTTATAATGAAATAAAGATCCGATCATTTATCTCAAAAACTGGTATTTTTCTTTGAATATCAAAATAACACCTCTTATTGGAAAACCGTTTACTTTGCTAGATGAGCTTATGGCGCACGACCTCCATTTCTCATTCTGTTGCCTGTAGAGTATATGTATGATGCCTAATCAGGTTCCATATTCCCTAGCAAAGTTAGATGTGTCATCGTTCCACCGTATTAAATCGTCGTTAAAGTGGTGTAGGATTCTAAACCTATTTTACCTAATCAATGTTGTTATAGGTGCTGAAGAGCTTGTGGTGAGTAAACTCCATTCTTTACCTTGTTATTTGCTTTATTATGTGTCTGAGACTTGAGTGATCTCCACATTACATAGAGAGGTATGTATGTTTCTAATTACATGTGTGCTTCTGTTTTGAGCACCACATCCAGTGTGTTAATAGTTAGTCGTATTGTATACTATTTAGTAAGTTTAAGTTGCAAAGTTGTGATGTGTATATTCTCAATGGTACCTCTGATTGTTGCTTTTGTCTCTTGTGTTATCATACTTGGTAGTTGAATATTATGGTGAGATTAAATTCACAGTAGTACATTTCCTATAGTGCGATTTAGTGTTAGGATCCTGTATCAGATATCCTTTCCCATTTTGGGTCCGATGTTTAGGCGTTGTAGTTGTGTATTTGAATCTTGAATCCTATTTATTGTTAAGTCTCGAGCTAGAGTTATGTAATTATCCGAAGTTACATTAGTCAATTTAATTATCTATTCTTACTGTTCCTCTACATTTTACCACCAAAATATGTTTTTGGTATGGATTGACATGTCTGCATTAGGTGCATAAGTAATGATTCCCATCATTCCTCCTGTTAGGATTCAGTGTAGTGAATGAATTGTCTGGATACGGGTTTTACTTTTATTAGTTTTAATTGATGTCTTTAGTATATAAGCGTATAATTATTGTGATTTTCTATTCCTTTTATAATATGAATTAGAATTATTGCTGTACGTTATGTTGTATTTTATTTATTGAAGTTGAAAATATTTGTAGAGTTGTTGATGATAATGTAGTATATTGTAGTTTTTGCTCTGGTTAATATTATATTTTGTTGTCTTCAATATTGTGGGAGTTCCATATTCTCAGGCCTTGCTTAGATTATAGTATGTGATTCGCTGGAACATATCTGCATTTAGTACGTTTTACTCTAGAGAATTTATTTTTTTATTTTCTATATTCGTAGGTGGTTCTTTCTAGAATCTGTTTGCATTAATTTAGTACTACTATCATTTTAAGCGATACTTAGTTTTATTTTAATTCTATTACTCTTTAAGTGCGTTGTGATTAATTTAATATGATTATAAAAAGCATTTTATGAAGTGATGTGTCGCATTACTTTCCCGCAACTGGTAACGGATTAATGAGTGGAATTATTCAGCTGTCTGAATATGTTCGATGGTTGGATTTATTGTGATATTATCTATGATCTAAGTATAATGGGTTAGGCTCCGACTGGGCTTTTCGGACGTTTCGCTCCCGTCACGGAGCTCATTTAGAGGTTTTACTATAAACTGGGGTTGATTTTCAGGTGGTACATATATGTGTACAATTCGTAAGTGAGTGTAGTTTGTTAAGTTTGTTGATTACATTCATCTTATGATTTTATTGCATTTTAGTTAATCTTTAGTTAACTTAAGCTATATACGTTATCTATATTGCATTAAAGTAAATTAATAATTACATAATTATATGATATATTCGTGATGAAGATAAAAATTATTTTTATTTTTGACATAGCTATTAAGTGAATATATTTGACTTTTTTATTGTGAATAATTAAATCATTAAAGATCCAATAAAGAAGAGTTATATAATATTTTTATATTTTCATTTGAATAAGTTTCCTATTGTCTGCTAACCTTGATTTATTTTTCCTTATATGTTTATCCTGTGATTGAATTATTACTTCCTATATGTTTAGTGCTTTTTCATTTTGAGTTATTGTTTTCATTTCTGGGATTTTTTGAGCATTATTTTCTAAAATGTCTTCATACTGTGTTTGTGTAAATATGCGCAAGCTGGTAAAAAATACTTCATCTATATTTATAGGGTCTTCGAATAAATTTTGTTGATGTGCTATTGTAATGGGTTGTAATCCTCCAACTTTTGATGGTTCTATGATTTTTATTTTTTAAAGTATACTTGTTATTTTTTGTGATAATCTACTATATTTAACTGCTTTATTATTATAAAGATTATAAAGCACAATTAATTGCTATTCTGAACTACACATATAAATCACAAATATATAGATTATCAAGAATATTTAATGAATTTCACACCGAATTTTTAAATTGTTATGACTGTACTAACGACGTGCTCAGCTAATTTGTAACTTCCATTCCCTTGTTTCACTGAACTGGTAACTATGTGTGGCTTATTGGAATATCCTAGTTAGAATTCTTTCGCTGATCTTACAATGCCTATAAGTAGGTCAAATTCACGTTAAGTATTGTTCCATCTTATAATCTATGCAGTAAATGGCTTCCTTAGCCGTTTATTTTTTTTATTTTTTTTATTATACATTATACATCAATTCTTGCATATTGTTCTCTCAGAGACAAAGTGTAAAAGAAATACATGTTCCTGTTGGACATAAAATAAATTGACAAATTGATTCGCGAGGAATTGTTTATTCACAAGAAGCAATTTCAACGAATTAGACCAGAACTAATTAGTTTTTGTAAGAAATTTATCTATGCGAGGGTTGGGACACCGTTTTGCTTAATAGTTTTGTAAGTAATTTAAACAAGTTTTGAATTTTTTCCAGTACAATTTGGGAAAACTCACTTTACTTAGGTATGTATATAGCTACTAGGAGTACATAACTTCTTAAACAAATTGTTAAACGTTCGACAAACTGGAAAAATTAATTCAAAAATGTGAAAAAATCGCAAATGAACAGATTTCGTTTCGAGGTGGTTTTTTTTTTTTTAAATAATATTCTTATAAATTAATTAATTAAAAACAGTTACTGGCATAATACGATCAGGCTTATTTGGTTGTCGGATTTGATGCTTAGATTTAACAAGTAAAAAAGCTAGAATTGGTCTATGACCATACCCTAAGATGAATGCCCGTATGAAATTTCTTATGGTCACCCATTTGAGCAAGTTTGATTTTTCAAGTGCTTTTTTTTTCATATATTTCAAGAACAATTCGTCGGACAAAAAAAATGATTATAACAAATTTCAGGATTTCATATTCTGAAGAAGTTTTCAGTACAATAAAAACGTCTAGGACTGATCGTTTTTACACTATACTTAAAAAACCATTATTATATGGCAACTTAAGAAGGGGTTGATCAATTTAGTCCAATTTTATTTGCTAATACTATCAAAACATAATGTACCAAATTTCAGCTCTATATATCAAAGGGTTCTCAGGCAGTGTCCAAATATATAGTGCAAAACAAAATATTTTTTGGCAACCCCACGAAGGAGTTGCTCGATTTGTCTCATTTTCGAACTTAATTTTTTTTTTTTAAAGGTACATGCATAAAATTTCAGCTCTGTAAGTATACATGTTCTAGAATTATCAAGTGCACAGACAGACAGACGGAGGGACGGACAAATGGACTCTGTTAAAACTGCCTCAATTGATCGAATTGGCAGAAAATTGAATTCCAATCACTTCATGGTCATTCAATTGTAACAATTGTAATTTAACCATATCTGCCCTGGACGTAGTATTTTTTTGAATTTTTATAATCGAATAATTCCAATCCTTTCAAGCCCTTCACATACCTCAACGATTAATATGGACCCTTCATTTACAAGAATAATTTTTGGAGGGGGGTATAATTTACCAAAAACATAATTCACCCGAGGACACATTATTGCACCCATCTTTTTACATTAATCGCATTTTTGTATTTTGGTTATTTTTCGTTCCAAAAGTTTGTGATGCAACAAAATCCAAAAAGTGTAAAAACAAAATTTTGCTCCGAGCTAAACCAGAATAAACAAACTGAAAGAAAAATTCTGGTTTCGGTTTTTGTTCCGGAGCAACATACATATTCCAATTTTTCTACAAACTTTTGTTTCTGCAAAATATTTTATTAATAAAATTACATGATGTAATTATATTCATACATACATACATATCTGCATAATGAAATTATAGGATGAAATTTTCACTTTAACCATTAAAAATTAAGGGCTTTTTTTATTTCATATTCAGTAGGGTACATAGATATGGTTTTTAATAATGAGCACATAAAGCTGCTAGCTATTACCATAGATGGCACAAGAACTAGATGTCACATGCAGTACCAAAAAAGTATGCAAAGCTTATATGCCTGGGTGGTTCATTCCGAAATGGACCACAACATTTCAAATGATATATACGTCGAGTGATTCATATTTTTTCGAATCTGAAGTGTTGAGGAAGTCGATCAAATGTATACAAAACTGCTATTTTAAAAACATTTGCATTCGGCACTCTCTAAAACATTCCAGAATGCACTACCCATTTCACAATCTGTATACTATAGGATGCCAGGCGACATCTAGTTCTTGTGCCATCTACACACAGCGTTTTACACCCTGATCGGATTGCTAAAGTGCAATGCAGATCAGATGATGTAATTAGTTTCATTTCCATTTCTTTATATGCGGCACAAAACCTTATAAGCTTTCAAGTAACTTGACAATATTAAAGGAAACATCTTACCAATGCAATTAAAAATTCGCCACTGCAGTAACTTAAAGTAATAATACCTCCTTGAGTCCTTGCAATATCAAAATGCCCACACATGTCGCTATTAGTCCAAGAATTCCAAAAAATCCTCCATTATAACAACTCAATCACTGAAAGATTAGTTGAATGCAATTTATCTTTTTACCTAAGGTTTAAATTAAAAAAACCGCCCAAGTGCGACTTGGACTGGCGCACGAAGGGTTCCGTACCATCGTACAAAATGTATGCTTTCATGTATTTTTTCAAATGAGAGTAGGCGTCATTTGAAAAAAAAAAAAATGCTGTCATTTGAAAAAATAGTGCCTACTTATGACAATAATATTGAATGAGAATAAAACGAGTAAAAAACGACGAAAAAACCACGTTTCTTGTATGTAAATTTTAATTTAATTTTAGTTTTATTATTTTCTGTTATAGCGGCAATAGAAATACACACTCTGTGAAAATTTCAACTCTCTACCTATTACGGTTCATGAGATACAACCTGGTGAAGGAAGGACAGCAAAGTCTTAGTAATAGGGTTCCCGTTGTTACCGTTTGGGTACGGAACCTTAAAAATGACGAAAATGCTTTTGTGTTTTAATAAAATTGTAATTGGACTTTTATTGGTTTTAAGATCTGTTGTACAGTTACTAAATCCAAGGTTTAGTAAACTTGACTTAAGACTCATTAGGTAAGACATGAGAACTCGACGTGATGCAAATCCAACAGAGATCCAGGCGACTGGTTGGAAAGTAGCAAAGGAATAAAAAACTTTGTGATTAAAAGTGCCGCAAATAGGAAAGAATGACAAAAAATATGTGGAAAGAATGAAACCTTGGAATATTCTTATGAGCTTTTGCTTAAAATATCCTTTGGAGTATATATACGTCACTAAAAAGTACTATGGCCAGAAATGATATATACGAGTAATTAAAAACGCACCTCCAAGAAGAATTTCTACCTTTCACAGGTACATATTCCGACACAAGCACGCAGCCTCAGACAATTATGGCAAGAATAAGTCAGGTAAACATGAAGAAAACTAAAAAAAAAAAAACGACAAATCATTCATTATTTTCATGTAAAACGTTCTGAAATTAATATAAATCGCTGGGAAAACTGTCACCAAATACACTATTGGTGTTTAAGCATTAAACATTAAAAAAAATATATATATAAATCAGCAAATTCAGAAGTCAATAACTTTATTGACGAAAAAAAAAATGCAGCACAAATTCAATTTAATTAGGTAAATTTCATGCACTTTTGCTGCATCAGCAACACCTGCAGACAAATAACAATTTCGTGAGATCGAATTTTCACGCATGAAATTTGTTGTCAATTAAATTTGTTAAATTGAATTTGTTGATTCTGCATATTTATCATATTAAAATTTGTATATAAATATCGATCTTTGTAAATAGAATTTTAGAATAAAGTTTTTATTAAATGAAAGCGTTGTTCTGTTGTTCTGGGTTTAATTAGGAAGCCTTCTTAAACCAACCAAATCTGAACTGTGTAGGAATCCTTCACGGCTCAAACAAAATTGGTGACCCCGACGTGATATTAATCGCTACTTGTGTAACATAAGTAGTGCTATATCACGCACCACAAGCAGTCCAGACTCTCTTTTGGCATCCATTTGAGAGCTCAATAGTCAAATCTCGCTTTCTTAAGGAATACCTCTGGAGCTTACCTTGTGTCAACAGGCGACACAATAGCCAACAGCACCCGGATTTCATTTGCAGCTCCAGCAAGTTGAAGCAATTACTACATAAGTAGTATACTGTGTCACGCAGTAGCACCTTCTTGTAGTCGACATTCCCTCTGGCATTCCAGAGTTCAGCAGTCGCCCTTTTAAGAAGCTAGATCTTCCGTTGTGGCTACTTACAGCAAAAGAGTACATCAAGAAATAGCTCAGGAGCTCACTTTGTGTCAACAGGCAACACAATAGCCAGCAGTATCCGGACTCCGCTTGCATCCATAAGCAACCACAATCAGCTCACCATTCTAAGATTCATACGATAAGTTTGTTTTGTGTGCCAAATGACAGATATTGCAGCACTCGCGTCAGCTCAATCAGAGCTTGGCCGTGCCATCAACCAACTCTTCGATAACTTTAAAAAGGAGAGGATTGAGCGGAGAACCAAGGAAGGCACTTTGAAGTACCAGACATCCCTGAATGAATTCATCATTCAATTCAATAAAAGACATCAAGAGCTAGAATGCATCCAGCAAGTACATCCAGATCATGCGTACTTCACACAAGCATACCATACACAAGTCCAAGAAATCTGCAAGGACTTCCTAGGTAAAATAGACCAGAGACTGAGGGAGTGTTCCGCGGATGCACCACAGTCAAGTGCTCCAGCAACCACACCCACTGACGCTAATCAAGATGACTCAGCCAAGACTCTAAGGATGCACGCCGCAACAATAAAGGCGTTGGACAGATTGATAAACTCAATTAGAGAAGAGTTTAATGCACCTCGTTCAAGGGCTTACTATAATCAGAAGCTTAAGTCGATCAATGACTACTGGGCTCAAATAACTTGCCTCCATCAAGAAGTAATAGCAGAATTGCTCGACTCTACGAAGGCACAAGAAGAATATAGAAGCATTGAAGATAAATATCAAAACTTGGCGATTGAACTACAGGAAAGACTAGATGAACAATCCATAGCGTGTAGTAATAGCATGAATGTAAAGCTTCCTAAGATAGCTCTTCCGAACTTCGATGGAACGAATACACAATGGAAACCATTTATGGATCTTTTCACTCAGCTAATACATCATCAGTCTATAAGCGCAGCAGAAAAAATGTACTACCTGAAAGCTCATCTTACCGGTGAACCAAGCCGGTTGATAAGACATCTACATGCCACGGAACAAAACTACACCGTGGCTTGGAAGATACTGACAGACAGGTACAATAACTCCAGAAGTATAATAACTGCACTTCTAAATGAACTGCTGTCACAAAGTACGTTGACAGTTGAATCTGGAGCTGGAATAAAGCGGATACATGATGTCAGTAAAGAATGCCTTCTATCACTGCAGAACATGGGGGTTAAGATCAAAGAATGGAATGCCATATTGATCCATATATTACTTCAGAAGCTAGACAAAGAATCCCGGAAATTATACGAACAATCTCTCCAGCGTCCTCGTGAAATCCAAAACGTAGATGACTTCTTCAAGTTCTTAGAATCCAGATTTCAGATGCTGGAGGCAATGCACACGAAAGACGAGCGCAAAAGGCCTGTTACATTTGTGACATCAACGCCAAGAACTCAGTGTCCCGTCTGTAAAGCAGAGCATAAAATTTACAGATGCAACAAGTTCCTGAATTCATCACTTGACAATAAGTTCCAGCTGGTGAAGCAATTCAAGCTATGCCCTAACTGCCTGAAACCTGGACATCAGATTCAAGGATGTACTTCAGGAAATTGCACATATTGCAGGGGCCGACACAACAGTCTGCTTCACAATTCATTCCGCGACAAGCAAGAGACCGCCAAGCCCAATCATACAATACGACAGAATAACACGACACTGCAGTCAATTACTCCTTCAAAATTAATACAGCAGACTTCGAACAAAGCTACCACCAGTCTTAAGGCATCAGCCAAATCACAAGTCTTACTGGCAACAGCTGTAGTGGACATCGTCAATGCAACAGGAGGTCTGGTTCCATGTCGAATACTACTTGATTCAGCGTCTCAATTACATTTCATCCGGGACAGTTTTGTTCAACTGCTGGGTTTAAAGAGACAGAAAATTAGCATTCCGATTATTGGCATCGGTGGACACGAAACCATTGCCAAACACGAGACTAAATTAGCCTTACACTCTAGAGTAAATGATTTTACTACAACACTTACAGCTGTTGTACTGCCGAAGATCAGCGACTATCAGCCAGCAACATATGTGTGTACCTCAAGATGGGAAATTCCAGCCAACATCCAGTTGGCAGATCCCAATTTCTATCAGCCTCAAGCAATCGACATGCTGATAGGAGCTGACTTGTATTATGATCTCTTACAAGGTGGCCAGATTAGAGTATTCAACAATCTGCCTCTCCTACAAAACACCCGCTTGGGCTGGATTGTAGCAGGGAGAACACCAAATACGTCGTCCATCAGTCGCTTCCAATGCACTATTGTAACTCAGCCTTCAGTGGCATCTCTGGAGAAACAATTAGTCAAATTTTGGGAATTAGACCAACATGATGCACCATCAAACCGGATGACAAAGGAAGAATACGAATGCGAGCAGCACTTTCAAGAGACATTTCAACGTTCTCCATCAGGTCAACTCATTGTCCAGCTACCGTTTCGCGAGCCACCACATAAGTTGGGATCCTCAATTGAGATGGCAACAAAACGATTCTATTGTCTAGAACGCAAATTAGACAAAAATCAAGAGCTAAAACGACAATATCAGGCCTTCATGCGAGAATACGAGCACCTGGGGCACATGCAAGCAATACAAAAGGAACTCATCCCATCCGAGAATTATTACTTACCACATCACTGCGTTGTTAAGCCTGAGAGTTCGAGCACGAAACTGCGTGTAGTGTTCGATGCGTCAGCAAAGACTACAACTGGCAAATCTCTCAACGACATCCTCAAGATTGGACCAACTGTACAATCAGACTTGTTTTCCATTCTAATAAGATTTAGAATGCACAAATATGTGATGACCGCAGATATATGCAAGATGTATCGGCAAATTCAAGTGGATCCCGAGCAAAGAAAATATCAACTTATTCTCTGGCGCGAACATAAAGACAGGCCTATTCAGACATACCAGCTCAAAACAGTGACATATGGCACGGCTTCAGCACCATTTCTCGCTACAAGGTGTCTTAATCAATTAGCACTTTTGGAAGTCGACACTTTTCCTCGAGCAGCTAAGGTCATACGAACTGATACTTATGTTGATGACATCCTAACTGGAACAGACTCCATTGATGATACCATCAAACTAAGAGAGGAGTTAGTGGCACTTCTAAAAAGTGGAAATTTTGAACTAAGAAAGTTCTGTTCAAATCACCCAGATATATTGCGTACCATTCCTGAAGAATTAAGAGAAAAACTACTACTGCTCCAAGGAGACGAAGTCGTGAAAACCCTAGGAATGATTTGGCAACCAAAAGATGATATCTTTCAATTTAAAACAACACACCATGAGTCAGATAAGACTACCAAGCGAACAGTTCTGTCAGACATCACTCGTATTTTTGACCCACTTGGACTAATTGGACCTGTGACAGTTCTTGGCAAACTATTTGTACAGGATCTATGGAAATCAAACATTTCGTGGGATGAAGAACTTCCAATACATTTAAAAAAAAGGTGCCAACTCTTTCAATGCCAATTGAAAGAGCTCAGTTGTCTCAAAATCTCAAGACACGTATCATTCACCGATCCAGTGGAGCTTCAATTGCACGCCTTTTCTGATAGCAGTGAATCGGCATATGGTGCATGCTGTTATATCAGGACGGTAGATGACTTCGGCCAAATACGAGTTCAATTGTTGTGTTCAAAGTCAAGATTAGCACCCCTAAAGTCGACAACGCTAGCAAGACTAGAACTGTGCGCTGCTGTCCTCTTAGCAGAATTGGTGGAGCGGATACGTCAATGTCTACCGAAGAATTTATCAAAGGTTTACTACTACACGGATTCAACAATCGTTCTTTCATGGATTGCTGCACCGTCCTACACTTGGAGCACCTTTGTCGCAAATAGGGTGGAAAAAATCCAACAATTAACGACCGAACATCAGTGGCATCATGTAGAAGGTACCCAAAATCCTGCTGACATCATCTCTCGGGGCATGCTTCCAGCTAGACTACACCAATCAAAACTATGGTTCAGGGGCCCAGATTTTTTATTTGAACCAGCATCAAGGTGGCCTAACAAAAGATTTCAACCACTGCAAGAGGTGCCTGAAGCTCGAGAAAGAAAATTCGCATTTTCAACAAGGTTAAAGACAGACAATTATACGGACATAATTGCATCTGTCAACCATAAGAACTCCTTCACTAGGCTTCAACGAATCTTCGCTTACTGCATACGTTTCTGGGAAAATTGCAGACTACCAAAGGAGCGTAGATCAACAGGCCTTCTAACGATAACAGAACTGGACATGGCGCAAAATGGCCTAGTCAGAAATGTACAACGCATAACGTTTAGCAAAGAGTTTCAAAATCTCAAGGATAACAAATCGCTCGACATCAACAGTTCAATCCAATCATTGAATCCATTTCTGGACGAAGCAACTAGCGTCATCAGAGTTGGTGGCCGATTAAAACATTCCCAACTGAACGCAGATGCAAAACATCAAATGTTACTTCCAAGGAATCATATACTCAGCGAGTTGTTGCTTAATCATCTTCACAGAAAGCACATGCATGCAGCTCCACAGACCTTAACAGCAATCGCAAGACAAAGATTCTGGATCATAGACATCAGGACACTAGCACGACAGATAGTGCATCGGTGCATTCGCTGTTTTAAATGCAAACCACAGAGCATCACTCAAATCATGGCCGATCTACCAGCCAGAAGAGTAACTCCTGCACAACCATTTCACACCACAGGAGTTGATTTTTGTGGACCAATTGTCATTCACCACAAGCTAAGACGAGCCATATCAGACAAAGCATATATCGCAGTCTTTGTTTGCTTCGCAACAAAGGCGGTTCATCTAGAAATCGTCAGCAATTTAAGCTCTATCGCCTTTATAAATGCACTAAAGCGATTCATTTCTCGAAGAGGACTTTGCGCGACAATTTTCTGTGATAATGCAACCAATTTTGTTGGTGCTAAATCCGGATTAAAGGAGCTTGATGACTTATTCAAATCACAGGAATTGAAGGAGTCCATACACGAACTTTGCTCACAAAATCGTATAGACTGGAAGCCAATACCTCCACGTTCACCGCATTTTGGAGGTCTCTGGGAAGCAGCAGTAAAATCTGCGAAGAAGCATCTTATACGGCAAACTGGAAATGCGAGCCTGACGCAGGAAGAATTGCATACAGTCATCACTCAAATCGAAGCTATTCTCAACTCACGGCCTTTAACGCCCATGTCATCTGATCCAAACGACTTGAACGCTCTGACCCCAGGGCACTTCCTGATAGGCAGGCCACTAACAGCCTTTGCAGAGCCAGATGTAAGTGCAGTAAATATAAACAGTCTTACAAGATTTAGACGACTGCACCATATCCAACAATCATTCTGGAAGAGATGGTCATTAGAATATCTACAGGAGCTTCAACTAAGATACAAGTGGAAAAACAAACAACATGACTTAAAGAAGGGCACCCTAGTACTGTTAAAGGATATGAACTTACCCCCTCTTAAATGGGCTCTTGGTCGCATTATAGACACATTTAATGGACCGGATAATCACACCAGGGTTGTGAATGTAAAAACAGCATCTGGCATTTTTAAAAGAGCGATCCACAACCTGTGTCCACTACCAATTGAAGAGTACAACAATAACCATCAGGACGAAGATTCAAACAGTCAACAAGTTACCGAAACAATAACAAACGGAGCTACATGCCTCCTACTGCAAGGACCACGAAGAACTAAGCCCGCGGCAACAGATGACATCAATGCCAGTCCTCCTGCCAAAAGGCGAAACCTGAGCTCTGGCAAGAAAGTCAATCATCCATTGAAAGGCAGATTCTTACCTATAAACCCAAACTGGTCAAATTGGCTAACATTCTCAAAACAGGCAAAAACCACACAACCAAGCATAACGGCAGAAGGGAGCAAGGGTTTTGCGCAACAGACTCAAGGTTTAAGTAATCCACAACGAGGTAATTCGATGGCTGTCAGTTTTCTCCTGCTAACATCTTTGGTGCTGCCAATATTCGGAGCACCTTTTAATGAGCCAGTGGAGATAGCACCATTCACAGATAATCCTGGGTTATTCTTCGAATCTATAGGCCAGGCTCAAATAATAAACAGTGAATGGAACTTGCTGGTTTATTATAACCTAACAAATTACTGGGCCGAATTTCAAGGAATAAGGAGTTGTATAGCGGCAATAGACCACCTTTGCAATGCAACAACAATCAGAAAGAATCATTGCCTAGAGATACTAGATCAGTTCGAGCATCAGCTTAGAGAACTAGAGGAAGCAAGTGACCTTTTATATAAACGAAGTGGTGGCCACAAAATGGTAAAAAGAGCACCTCTCAACATAATCGGAAATATTGCAAGCAAACTCTTTGGAGTACTCGACTCCGAGTACGCTGAATATATAACGGGTGAAATTGAAAAAACACGGATGAATGAGAATTACCTCATGCAATTACTAAAAAATCAAACATCAGTTCTGGAATCTACTACAAATATTATGAAAGGCAGGGAAGAATCCATTCAACAGCAGTTCAACTCCATAAAGAATCACATCGAAGCTTTACATAAGTACATAGGTAATGCCCAATACGAACAACAAAGTGCACAAACTTTCAACTCATTGTCCATACTAACCACGCTAGTCCTGCAAAATTTTCACAGAATTCAAGGAGCATTACTTGATGTTTTAACGGATCTTCATCACGACAGAATTAATCCTCTTTTGCTCTCTCCTATCCAGCTACAAGAACAAATCGCACAAATTAAAGAGCACCTTCCTTCCATGTTAACAATTCCTGGAAATGGAAAGGATAGCGGTTTGTTACTTTACAGCCTAATGACAGCCGCAGCAAGGGTGAAAGAATCATATATTCTGTTCGACATACGAATTCCACAACAAGATGAATATTTTCAACTCTTTAAAGTAATCCCAATTCCTACACTCCACAAAGGTAGCTTTATGTTAATTGAGCCATCTACCGAATATCTCATCGTTAATCTACCGAGAGACCGATACTATCCCTTAATGCAATTCGAACTAGACAAATGCAAAACCTTAGACGATGAACGATATCTATGTGCTCAAAATCATCCGATCTACAACTTAAAATCCAGTGTGAGCCACTGTGAAATGGAGCTACTAAATCATCACCAAAAATTATCACCAACGTGTCGATTCCGAACCACAAAGCTCTCGAAGATATGGATTCAGCTTCACACACCTAACAACTGGCTATTTTCATTGGATGCGGAAACTACACTCAATATTGTCGGTGGAACCGAAGTCCTACTCAAAACACTTAACGGAAGTGGAATCTTAAGGCTACGAGCAGAGTGCGCAGTCAAACAGACTTCCATGACGATTAGCAGACACGGCCGGTATCAAAGTAACCTTACCTCCGCACTTATCCCACGGATAAACATCAGTGCTTTGATAGAAGACCACCTGAGTTTAACACAAAGGACACCGCAACTAGCCTCATCCGAATTTCATCTGCAATCTAATGCACGAGAAATGAAGGAACTAACCTCTAGAATCAAGGGCCTCAAGGCAGCTTCAACCTTTCCCGAACAATTTAACGTCCATGATGTCCATCACTATACCATAACCTATCTATCAGTGACGGCTTTGCTAGCAATCTTCACCTACTTAATGTATTTGCGGTGTAAGAAAACCAATTCCTTTAAACTACCAGGAGCATCGCAAGGGGAGCAGCATCAACCTATCCCAAGAAAACGCAAGGGCCTGGACCAGAAATTTGTGTTGGACACCAACTCAAGGGGGGAGGATGTTTAAGCATTAAACATTAAAAAAAATATATATATAAATCAGCAAATTCAGAAGTCAATAACTTTATTGACGAAAAAAAAAATGCAGCACAAATTCAATTTAATTAGGTAAATTTCATGCACTTTTGCTGCATCAGCAACACCTGCAGACAAATAACAATTTCGTGAGATCGAATTTCACGCATGAAATTTGTTGTCAATTAAATTTGTTAAATTGAATTTGTTGATTCTGCATATTTATCATATTAAAATTTGTATATAAATATCGATCTTTGTAAATAGAATTTTAGAATAAAGTTTTTATTAAATGAAAGCGTTGTTCTGTTGTTCTGGGTTTAATTAGGAAGCCTTCTTAAACCAACCAAATCTGAACTGTGTAGGAATCCTTCACGGCTCAAACAATTGGTGCAGGCATTAAGTGCAATCAACGTCACTTGTCACTTTATTACGGATTTCAATTCATCTCAGGCACATGCACCCAAGATACTTACAATACTATTTATACTATCCGCAAATCAAGATGGTTCTCAGTACAAACAGAATAAATTTAGCTTATTCGAGACAGTTACGTGAATCGAATCTTGAGTTGAAGCAGATTCACGTTCTTAAGAAATTCAATCGTTGTGAAGACCACTATTTTCAAAATAATTAAAAAAAGGCGGGTGAATCTAATAACATAGCCAGAAATTGAGATCTACTAAACATACTCGATTAATCCAAAAACGTCAAGTCATTGCCAGAGGTAACGATACACTTCACCGGTGAAAGAAATAGCGGATAAGATCTTTAGGGTAGACCTGGTTTTCTGACCAATTTTATACATATAAAAGTAAATGAAACAAGCGATCATAGAATAACAAAGCTAAGTGTAGCTGCAAAACATAACGAATTAATTTGACCCGCTCGGAATAATGAACAAGCGTACAGAGCATCAAATTCTTTAAGTCGAGCAAAAATGAATTGACCTTGACTTAGTCCTAAGTAAAGTTTAAAATTTAAGTCTGATTAAAATACACACCACGATACTTTAAATGGGATTTAGCAACTTATAGTCCCTTACACCCTGTGATTTGTAGAATTTTCATGTATAATGCATATTCTCAACTTAATAGGTGTTTTCCCCGAAGAATACCTTGAAAATGAGCGAACAACATTCACATCTCATTGAAATTCATTATTTGAGATGTTTCACTTTCAGAAGAAAAAAGAAATCTTTGCAGAATACATTTCCCCCGGAGAGAATAATTTTTGGAAAAGATTTGATTCACTTTCATCTTCATGTGTCCTAAAGCATCTGCAAAAACGGAGTGGCTCCTGCAAACTGCATTCTCCACTTTCCACAAAAGCAAAAAAAAACACTTAAAACTTTAAGCATATGGCTTGAGTTTGCTGCATAACTACATATGTAAATGAGTGTGAATGTATTTACATACCCGGATAGATAAAATACTTTCAGAGAGCAGATATCTCGGCGTTATAAATAATTCAGAGGTAAAAGTACACCTGAAACAGCGGTATTTGCTGGTTGTATTGTATGTCTGTTTTGTAAGCTTCAAAGCAGAGGTCGAAGGCACAATAGTTCTTTTTAGTTTTCATTTCGATATGCTGGGTGATTTCGAGAATATCAAATATATGAGAAGCATTCTGAAAGGTTTTATGATGAGACAGTGTTTATTTACTTCACGAGGGATATTTTCGCGACATACGACAATTGGTGGGTCATTTTGTTGAAGTAGTTTTGTAAACCTTACACTATATGTACTTTTGGACACTAAGCAAAGAAAATATCTGTCATTAAAGTCCTTTGCTCTGCTCATCCACGTGGAAGACTGACTACAATGCTAGGAAATAGATCTGCAGCACAGTGCCACTTGGATCCAATTGGATACAATTTATTCTTCAAACTAAACGTGGATACTTTGATCCCTTCTGTTCTAAATGGATCCTTTTTCAAAGATCTCACTAATTTCTTATTAAATACTTAAAAGAAATCAATCAAAATTTGCAATGTTCCAGTTAGTTATGAGATATGAATGCCACGCATATTTTTTTATCCTGCAATGCATGCTACCTGAATTAGAGAACTTTGAAATCCTTAAATTTCGCCGATTTTTGATATGCTCAGTTATAATGAAAAAATCATAACTTTGTTTCTAATTATCACAGGGACATGACAGGAAAGGAAAAAAAATTCTTGAATATCTCCAAATGCACCTTGTTGTTTTTTTTTTGTTTTGCTTTGAATTTTAAGTTAATGTTCATAATTCAGTTTGACCATGACGTACACTTCATTTACAAAGGAGACAGATTTTTAAATATAGTGCTAGAACATTTTCATTCATTCAAATATAATAATTTTAATAATTAGCAGAAACTAATGGGGATATTAAGATATAACGAGATTTATTTGGGGAAAAAATGTACCAAAACCCCAAAAAACTATCCTAAGATAAAAAGCTATTCACTTAACCTAAACTTACTAACTTATCCTACATACTAACTAGCTATACAAAGTAGCCGTATTAGGATATTGTTGGCGTAGCGTGTAACTCAAACGTGGAAAAGCGGTACGGTAAATTAAGCATCATATTCAAAATTTTATCCTGGGCAATTTAGGGTTTTTTATTGTGAGACGCGAATTAAAGAATCATACCGGGGCCCTGTAAAACATTGCAACATTCAGGGTTGACCTACGGTTTATAAAGGGATACAAAATATCAATGCCGTTTAATGTGAGTTTGACACTGGGAAGGTATGCAATTATTCTTTCTCGCGTGAAACAAATGGATTTCTTTTTTTCGCAGTTTTCTTTTTTTTTTCATTTGTGCATGAAATCCTTGTTGCAGGTTAAACTGATTTTTTTTGGGTCCGCATCAGAACAAAAGATAACTGTATCGTCCGCAAATACCAAAGAATAACAATTTGTGATAGTGGCTAAATCTGCAGTGAATAGATTATACAATATTGGTTCCACGACAGATCTCTGAGGAACACCATCAATGACCTGTTTATCGCTAGAGTATACTGCGCCAATGTATATCTTGAGCTTTCTGTCGTGCAAGTAATCACGGACTAATGCCACCAGCTTAACGGTAAAACCAAGGTTTGACATATTATAAAGGGTTTTCCAATAAGAGGTGTTATTTTGATATTCAAAGAAAAATGACATTTTTTGAGATAAATGATCGGATCTTTATTTCATTATAAAGAGAAAGGCATGCCGTTAATAATGGAAAATAACGTCAGCCAAATGACCACCACGACCACGCCTATAGGCGTAGACCTTGTCTTTCACGTGGCCAAAGAAGAAGTCGCAAGGTGTTAAGTCACAAGATCTCGGTGGCCAATTGTGATCACCTCTTCGAGAGATAACACGGTCCGGAAATTTTTCCCGTAAAAGATCAATGGTTTCGTTGCTTGTATGGCACGTAGCGCCGTCTTGTTGAAAGTGAACGTTGTCCAGATCAATACCATCCAATTCCGGCCATAAAAAATCATTAATCATCTGTCGATAGCGCCATCCATTCACAGTAACTGTTGCTCCAGCCTCATTTTCGAAAAAGTAAGGTCTAGTTACCCCGCGGGACCATAAACCGCACCAAACAGTCACACGTTGAGGATAGAGAGGCTGTTCAACAATAACTCTTGGATTTTCCGAGCCCCAGATGCGACAATTTTGCTTGTTGACGAAGCCATCGAGGTGGAAATGGGCCTCATCACTCAAGATGAGTTTTCGATGGAATTCCGGATCATTTTCATGCATTTCAATTACTCAATCAGCAAAGACCCGACGTTGTTGATGATCGGCCGGCTTGAGTTCTTGTGTTAACTGAACTTTATAAGCCTTAAGACCCAAAACTTTATGCAAAATACGGTGTAATGACGTTTGTGGAATGCCTAATTCCAAAGAACGACGAGGAATGGACAAACCTGGGTTTTCTTCAACACTTTCGGCTACAGCAGCAATATTCTCGGCTGTTCTTGAGCGAGGTGCACGGGTTTTATTCTTCACATCACTAACTTGTCCCGACAGCTCGAATTTTTCTACCAATTTCTGTATTGCGGTCCGACAAGGTGCTTCACGACGACCCAAAAATGTTCGAGTTTTACGAGCCGTCTCTGCCACATTTTCACCATTTTTATAGTGAATTTTAATAATTTCGATGCGTTGTTGAATCGTGTATCATTCCATTTTTATTACTGGCGCAGTTTCTACTTGTCAAATGTCAAAAAATTACAGCTCCAAAAGTGACATCTACCGAAATAGCTGTATCGTACCATGCCGAGTCAAATGCTGCTTGTACATCAAGTAATACAATACTTATGTATAGACCCATTATTGAAAAGAATTATAAAAATTGATTGATAACTCTTATTGCACAACCAAAATAAATCAATTGAGGGATAATGGTTAACTGATAATAAATAAAAGTAACTCGAGGAATAACTGTAATTTATTGAGAAAAATTAAAAAAGTTATCGATAGCTCTTATATCATAACAAAAAAAAAAGAAATTTTGAAATAATGGTTATCCGATAACCAAAACCAATTAATCAAAAATTAAGTCATTTTTATTTAATTGGTTATTCTTTATTAAATTACTCTAGAAATTTAAAGTTCAACTTACGGAGATAAGACTGGTCTTATTCATTTACGAATCCAATAATTATTTCTATCTAATGATTTTGTTTTAAAATATAAAATAATGGTTATTATCAGTAACTGGTTATTCTGGTTATTAGTTTTTATCAGTTTCTGGTAGAAGATGTAAACTATTTGCTCTCCAGATTCCATATTTAATGAGAAATTAAAAAGGAAAATTGGCGAATATCTAGCTATTCTATACGTGGTTGTGAAGGGAAGAAATTCGTAGTTTTGATGGTATTAGTTCTTGGTGTAAAAAGAGTAATAAAAAGGCTCAGCCTCTGTTTAGTAGGATAAAAAAAAACATAAAAAAATAAAAAAACAAATTATTATGCATATAGGGGAGAATCATATTCTAAGAACGAGCAACTTTAGTTAGTTAATTTTAATAATGTTATTTCAATGCTTAAAAAGATAAAACAAAACAAAAACACAATTCTTTTTCTAACCATGTAATTTTCTACGTACTTTAATACCACCAATCATTCGATACTCGATTTGCTTCTTGTAGAAGACTGTAACAAGGTCTTAACGCACGACCAGATCAATCCACTAAGAATATCACCATGATCTTTTATTCATGAGCTCTGAATTTTCTCTAGATCCGAGTCTCCACCATAATTTTTACTCCTATTATGATTACAATAATATTGACGTTAGTTTTCTAATTGATGTTCATCCTGTAAAAATTTATAATTAAGTCTCTTTTTAACCACGAGCTATTTATAAAATAAGTTTTTGTGCTTGAAGTTTTCTTCCACAGTACGCGGTAACAGCTAGGAAATTTTCTTGAATGTTCTCTTTTATTACTTTTAATTTTTGAATCCAATCAAATGATGCTTCGAAGAGATGTCTACGTAGTAGTTGGGTGTATTTTTATCCCTAGGCTTGGTTATTTTATATTGTGTATTAATTATTGGGTTACACAAATCCTCTACGCAATTTAGGTAAAAAAGAAAATAAATTTGTGTAAGTCACTATGTACAATAGATTAATTCCTTTCTCTCAGGCTTAGAGTATATGCAAGTATATATAATTTGGTTAGGTACTAACAGATCACAGTGAATTATCCCTCCCATGTCCCGTTATGCACATAGCAAGAATTTTCTCTATTGCAGTTCTAACTCTTGAAGCCAATGAAGCATGCTGTAAAGTCGTCTAATGCTTTACATTTCTTCTAAGAACTTACCTGGTTTTTCAGCAGTCTTGAATTTGCATCATGAAAGAACTTTGGAACACATCTAGTATTTATATACATATGTATATTCCACCTGAGTGTGCTATCGCCAAATATAACAATTTCTTGCACTTGTTGGACAATCATTCTTCTTTTGTGACTCTTTTAGATCTATCATTCGATACACAATTTCCTTCGAAAATCCATCCTGGTGGAATTGCTTAATTAACGTTGTTGCTTTCAGTTTTAATTTCAAGAAAGTTACTTGTAATTGCCTTAGTAAATAAATATTTAGTTTCTCAGCTCTAATTGAATTTATAAGGTGGGAGAACCTATTCATTTACAGGCTATTGATTATTTCATTGATCTATACCATAAGCTTATTGTTCTTAAAATTAATTACTGCTGATAACTTTTCTTTTGTTTCGAATTTGAACATACTCAAATATAACTTTCTCAGTAGTGATTAATTACAATGGTTGAAATAATTATTTCCTATTAATTGGCACTGTGACTTTTGATGCTGCTTTTGGGGTGCAATAGAAAACGTTACTCGGTTTTTAATCACTCATTGAAACTCAATTAATTTCTGGATGAAATTTTCGTATGACTATTGCCTATATTCAGCCACGCCGCTAATAGGGGTATCACGATATAATTACCAATCGCCAAAGAATTGCGAAATAATTGCTCTTGTTGGATGATTTGTCTGATTAAGAGGTTTGTCAAGAGCAACGCGGTAATTATATAAATTCAACGGAAATAAAACATGAAGTGTTTCAGGAATTGTGTTTTTAATTATATTGAGTGTGGTTAGTACGTTTGCATTACTTAAGCCGACTTACTTCCGAAAAGCATTTAATTATATTGATATTACCCTGGTGATAAGGAATTTTTTTTGTGTTGGTACGCATTCACATTCAAATTCATTTATTATTCAACTAAGTGCAAAAGATTTAAATCTTAATTAGTACCCTATATAGGCTATCAAGCTACTCGGAAATTACAAATAATTATAATTTTTAGAAATTATAATATCTACTATTAGCTAAGAAAAGGGAAAGAAAAACAGCAAATATTTTGATGAAGTAAAAGAAAATTTAGACCATAACAAATAAGAGAAATCAGAAAAACTGACAGTCATACTCAACATTCCATAGCACTCAAAAAATACCATGAAATAAATACCTTTGAATCCGTTGACAGAGACACACTGAGTATTGTGAGAGAGTATTTTCCATAGACGAGCGATTTCGACAAAGTAAGATCCCTCATTAGTCAAAGTACGCAAACGCGGAACACGGAAGCTTATTCCCATACTAGAATAAAAGAGCACTATTTTGTCATAAAGATACATGGGCCACCTAGGCTGTTTTAAATTTAATATGAAGATTAATGTCTTCTATTTTGAATTAGATTGAATTAAGCATCCCAGTAACGAGAGCCCAACAGGACTAATGTGGACAGATCTGCGTAGGTTATGAATGAATCGCAAACAATCATTAAAAGTAGCTCCCACCTTAAGTTTACACAGGAATCCAAGTTTTAGGTAAATTAGACTGCCGTAAGTAAAATGGGACAACAAAAAAGTTTTACCTAATCTCAAAAGTTAATTTGTGGATAAGATATTAGCAAAGAACTAAGGTCTTTGCAAGTCACCAGAAATTTTACCCAACATATCTTTAGCATGATCACAACACTTCAGACGACAGTTGACTTTCACTCCCAGATTAGATACCCAGTCAATAGGTAATATGATGTTATTGATCATAACTGAGCATATTTCTTCAAAGCCAAGATGTGATGTGGGCAAGACTTTTTAGGATTGAAAGAAAGCTTGTTATCAATTGACCATCTGTGAATTTCAGCAAGAATATTATTTATTCTGCAAATACAATCCTCAATCAACCCATCAGGTCTTATCAAGTACAACTGAACATCATCGGTACATTGATGTAACTGTAGATTATCATCAATATCATTAATGTACAGATCGAAGAGCAGCGTTTCTAATATCGATCCTTGCGAGACCCCCGAAAACAAAGGTAAGAAGGAGGAAAAAATACCATTAACATTTATCTTTAGAAAACGGTTTGTGAGGAAACTGTTTATTAATTTAATCTCAAAAGAAGAAAAGTAATACTAAACGTACAATTAAAGGAGTAGAGCATAGTACACAACACTTAAAATGCTTGAGAAAAATCCAATTAGACAAGCATGACAATTTCTCAAGCATTAAGAGCCAAACTGAGATCAATAGATACCTTTATCAAGGCAATCTCACAGCTGTGCTTCCATGACAATCAGACTGATATCTTGCGAACAGATTACTTCGATCTAAGAGCTCATGAATTTGGTAACAAATAAGTTTTTCCAAGACCTTGTCGAGGAACCTAAGAATGCTTATAGGTCTAAATTCAGACGAGCTGACAGAGAAAGCTTTCTTACGATGACCCTAGCAACTTTCCAAATGCCCCTAAACCTGGTGTTTTAATTAATTTGATGTCTAGAATTCACAATGTGATCCTGAAGAAGTCACTTTGATATTGAACTTTTTATTATTTTTAGTAATGGTACATATATCATACTCCTGCTCCTTTCTTATTATTTGTTGATAGCTTAAGATTTTTTCCGTTCTAAATCTATATTGAATTGGGCACCTCTGCAAAATGAACTTAGTGTTCTCCACAATTGCTTTGAGTGCGCAAAACTGCACGATGATGGCTTAAGTAATTAAAATTCTCGGCTAGGTAGTTGCTGTCGGAGGAAGTTAAACACAGATTCAAGCAAATATTTATTATTCGTAAATAGCTTATTTGCTCGAGATGTAAATATGCCCCTAAATTAGTAGCTCCCTAAATTAGTAGTTTTTTGTCCTCTCTACCAGCTCGAATATTGCCTTAGAGGTTAGCTTACATACCTTACTTGGAGTGATAAATGCTTCTCCAGCGATTTTCATCCTTAAAGCTGCAAGTGCCTAGCACTCGCGAATGATATGCTTGGAGGTTTTGTTTTCCTGTTGGCATAGTCGGCACAGTTTGCTGTCAGGTTTGCCTATCTTCTTTTGAAAATAACGGATGGGACCATGCCCAGTGACTGCATTAATACACAGCATTGGTGATTGGCTACTAAGACAATTAGTTTGCTTGTCTGGTGATTAAATGGGGTGAAGAATTTTCTCGCTGGGGACAACAATTCGAACTATCTACTTCGGTTTTAGCCAAGTCTTCCGCAGTTTAATTTCCCGACACTCATTCTCGTGTCCAGGGATGCAAAGGGTTGCAGCTCGAGACTTCTTTCAACTAAGAGTCTTAAAAGGACTGCATCCATAGCACCGCAAATATATGTAGATGTTGGAGTTCCTGCTGCCTCCCTTTAGGTATTCTTGAATACCAATCTCTACACCGTAGACTTTTTCATGAAAAATGGAAGGTGAGGCACCAGTGTAATGAAGAGTTGCTCTTCTGGATCCAGCAACCTTACGCGTGATTTTTGTAATCCTTCCTGGATTCGTCAGTTAACCAGACATGAGCCCGTTGCAGGAACTGTACCCCTCTGTCTAATATCCGACCTCTCTCGTTATAATATGCGAGTTTTATTTATATATAATTAGGATAAATGCAGCACAATGTTATACTCGGTTATCACACTTTGAGCGTGGTTAGCAAGCAGACTTAAGATTGAAGTCCTCACACAATAACAGTTATGGCACCTATCGCGGGAAAGGCTTCAACAAAAGTCTACGTCATCAACACAATACTTGGACTTAGGTTATGATAAAGGGGTGCCGACAGGGAAGACTTGGCTTGCTTCCCTTTGACCACTGATGAATTCATTGCATCCATAAATTTATGGGAATCCTTTCTTCTAGGAAGAATCCTAGATACGCCTTAATTCTCCAAGGAAACTGAAAAAAACAATATCTTTGAATGGCAAATATCTAAAAGGGTATGCTTTACGAAATTTCCTCCCGTAAGTTCATCTTCATCGTAGTTTTAGATTTACTTATATTTTTTCTGAAAACCCAATAAAAAAAAAATATTATATGTGATACACTGGGTGGAAGTGTATAACATTTCAAAAGAAGTCAAATCACAAATTCACTGTTTGTTGTCAAATTTTCGTGTAATGAAAGTAAAATTATAGTGTGATGCAACCATGAGTTTTCCTTCCCGACAAGCCTAATTTGGAGATATTTCTTGGATCTTAAATCAGAATAAAACAATATTAATAAAAGTATATAGTATTCACACTTCTTAATAATGGGCTTAATACTAATGGAAAATTAATAATTCTACTTTCTGGAATAAAAGCTTCTAACAAGTGACACACATAGCAGAGGTATTGTAGTAAAATAGCTGAACATTTCCTCAATGCTATGTATCGAATGCTTCACAAACTAAATCAAAAACTCTACATAAAATACAGTTAAGTAGACTCTAGCTCTTTATTTCGAGTAAAATACCAACTGACAAGTAGTGGAGTTCCATATTCTCCAAAAACCTCAGAATATTACTCTATATGACCCTTTCTGACGCTTAGGCATAAGCAAGGAATACCAATTGAGAATTCATGCTCTTTTCCATTATTTAGGCAAACCGAAATGTTTTATGATTATATGAATTTGTGTTATTATACAGTTTTTCCTGTTAATGCTTACAATTTCTTTAAAGCACAATATATAATCACCATTCTTCATAAAACGAAAGAAACTACTCAACGTAAAAGAGAATGCTCATAATTATCGCTTGAGAAAATGTCTAAATTCGTGTTAACTTTGTACAAAATTACACAATTACAAAACATATCCAGTCCCCATACATATTTTTTTCTGCTTAAATTTCCATTTAAATATCGCATATTATTCCAGAAGAGATCTTGTTTGCATCAGTGTGTCCTAGTCTAGCATCAACTGCTTGTTAAATTTCCACGAAACAACCCCTTTAAAAGGAGCCAGTAAACAGTTGTATCTTTCAGTTCAATCCTTTTACAAAGATAAAAGGAACAAAATGAAGGAAATTTATGTAAAAATTCGGCTGAAATATGCAAATCTTCTGGGTAACTTCATCTTGTATTCAGATGACGTCTCAGGAACACTTCACAGAAAATTGGATAAGGATGTGTTTTCTTGCCTATGTTTCGACAATTTTTCTTCTTAATAGGGAACATAAGATGCTTTAATACCCAGCACTCCTGAGCATTTTAACATTCAAAATAATTTATGGAGGCTGAAACTCTGTAGTATGTAATTAAGAATAGAGAGCAGGTGTAAGGCTTGCTTACCGCATGTGTTCTGCATACCTACGTTTATTTCATTGTTTTACAAAATTTCGAGAGATTCTTAAAACCAGTATTATAATTTATGACTTTTCAACAAAAGTGATTACAGGAAGTACTGTTTTAAGATGTCGCGTATTTAAGAAATTCTACTGGCAACTGATAATCCGATCTGACAATATCATTCAGAGTAGGATACATATACAAGTATCTTCCATTAATGAACTGAGATTCAGATCTATTTTTATCAGCACGATTTGAGTAAGAGTGTTGCAATAAATATATATCGAAGGCCATGAGGAGGTTAATTCACGTCAATAATTTTTATTTGAAAGAAAAAAATATTTTTGTGTTTATTTTAAACCTAAACCTAATTTATTTGGCGGTATGATAAATTATATCAATAAAGAAAAGTCTTACTCGAAGTATTTGCAATTAATTTCTTGAATCCTTACAATTACAGCACCGGTAGAAAGGCTTGAAATATAAATAGAAAGATCCACCTATCTAATTAGCTAAATTTTGAGAGTAGTCTTCCGAAATGAGTAGGGTCCGGATATAAGATATTGAATGGGACACGGCACACGGCACACGGCACAAAGTATTGTATCTTAAACTAACTCCAGTCTGCCACCAAATGTTATTAGCATTCCAAGCACCCACTGTCATCCTCCAATAATGCATTAAAATTGTAAGGAATAAATTTCCAGTGAATTTCTAAAATAAAAATGAGGCCTTCCCTACATCAGGTCGAGGCATCGTTGATTTTATATTGGTGCGAGGTGTTACAGATTTTTGTTCTATTTGCCCAGTATTTCTATGTGATTAGTTTGGCTATGGTAACACAGAAAAGTGTGTGGAGATATATTACAGTCTACGGCCCTTCGCTCACAGATCGGTGCGACATCGGTACAACATCGACTCGGTAAACATGCAGCATGCCGAGCCACTGTCTTCACCGTGTGCATTAATGAGTACCCACACATGGGTCTGCACTGCGCGGTTGAGATGCAACAAGCTGTCGGCACGCAGAGTTGCGGCAGGCCTTGTCAGCCGATAAGCCGCATTCATCGCGATGACTGGCTAATTTTGTCGTGAAATCAACAAAATGTCTGCTCCATGCGGTACGATATCTACGGGATAAATGTAAGATAGAGTGCTCACACCAGGCGAAGCGCGGCGGACTTTTCCCGTTTGAAATGCTGATACCTTCCTTAACAGAAACGAATCGAGATATGTGATTAGTTCATTTTGAATGGTCGGTGATCGGTTGTTAATTACATGAATTATTGTCAATAAAATGTATTCTAGTTCGGATGAAGAAGATCTGATATTAGCACTTCTGCTTGAAGAGATCCAGCGAAAAGCTAGAAAACATTTGGAGCAACCAACTATGAAAAAAAAAAAAAGAAAACATTCCATTCCACGAATACTTTGAAAAGAAAGAAAGCGAAAAGAATCATTAAAATTGTGCTCGTGTACAAATAAAAATATATGCAAATACGGTAGAAATATGTAAAAAGTATGGAGGAGTTCGCAAACGATTTTCCTGCAACTTCGTGAAAAACAAGAAAAAGACCTGTGTAATATGTTTGAGAATTGAGTTTTAGTTTATGGTGAAATTTTACTGAAGAGACTATAGAAGTAAACCAGGAAAACAATGTAGCGCATGCTGAATTCACTATAACTCCTGTAGCGAAAGCCTTACGCGATTCAGTTTGTTTACAAATGTTGCAGTTCCAGGCGGCTGTTCCAAATCAACATCCATCCATGTTTTGAAAATTATGATTATATGCCAAAACAAGCAATTATACTTTTAACAAAAATTTTTTTTCATTCTTTTAATGAAATTACAAAAGTTTGGAGAACTCTTCATAAGACAGCTGTCAGTTTTCATTGAAAACATGTTGCAGCAGCTAAAAACTTCCAGATAATTCATAGAAGAGTGGAAGCGGTAACGTATGTCTCAAAAATGAGTACGCGAATAGGCCAAATGTGTTGCAAGAAATATACCGGTTAAAGCGTAATTTGCAAAATGAGTTCAATAACATTAGCTTGCTTGCCATTAGCATTATTCCACTTTGTGACTCCCAATAAATCTGAGCCTTGGCCAATGTTAGTAGTTATTATACTGACTTTTGTATCTCGCCGAAGAAGACATTAATAGTGTCTCTCATTTCAATTGCTTATTTCTTAACTTTTTCCACCCCACGATTATTATTTTTTATATAATGTGACGAAAAACAAATCTACTTTCTATAATATTTGATAAGCCTACAAAATTACAAAACTAACCGAAATCTAGTCACATGGGTACAAATCGCATATCCAGGGAAATAACCTCTGAGGAGCTATCAGTGATCGCCCATACGAGTAAATTACAGGTTGCTTTATGTCTTAAATCTAATAATATATTATTTGGGGTAAAGTAGATATACGAATTATTTTGAATATGGACCCCCCCCCCCCCCCAATGACTTTTGATGGACATACAAATATACGGCACTGCTTTTTGATGAAAGATTTTCGAAAGCGATGATTTTATACATATTTATATTAACAGCCAATTTCATTTGAACAAATTTATACTCCAACTGGAAGAAAATTAAATCGATATCTCGATGAGCATAACACAAACCCTACCATTTCTACCTTATAAAATGAAAGTTCAGCACCATGTTGTTTTATCAAAACCCAAAATTTGGAGGAAGAAAAGCTACATTTACTTTCTGGAATATGTTCCTATCAGCCGTAATAATAAATGCTGAAAATGAAATGAATCTACAGAACTTAGTAACTGCCATTTTGACTAGCTCAACATACAAACGATCCCAAGAGGAGACTATTGGTAAGATTCAAAAATGAAAAACTGAAAAAGAAATATCACATTAGCTAAAAGTCCCAAATAAAATTATTCTGTTCGGAAACTAAAGGGTTTTCCAATAAGAGGTGTTATTTTAATTAGCCCGCTGTTTCGGTAGATGTCACTTTTGGAGCTGTCATTTTTTGACATTTGACAAGTAGAAACTACGCCATTAATAAAAATCGAACGATACACGACTCAACAATGCATTGAAATTACTAAAATTCACTACAAAAATGGTGAAAATGTGGCAGAAACCGTTCGTAAAACTCGAACATTTTTGGGTCGTCGTGAAGCCTTGTCGGACTGCAATACAGAAATTGGTAGACAAATTCGAGCTGTCGGGAAAAGCTAGTGATGTGAAGAATAAAACCCGTGCACCTCGCTCAAGAACAGCCGAGAATATTGCTGCTGTAGCCAAAAGTGTTGAAGAAAATCCAGGTTTGTCCATTCCTCGTCTTTCTTTGGAATTAGGCATTCCACAAACGTTATTACACCGTATTTTGCATAAAGATCTGGGTCTTAAGGCTTATAAAGTTCAGTTACCACAAGAACTCAAGTCGGCCGATCATCAACAACGTCGAGTCTTTGCTGATTGGGTCCTTGAAATGCATGAAAATGATCCGGAATTCCATCGAAAACTCACCTTGAGTGATGAGGCCCATTTCCACCTCGATGGCTTCGTCAATAAGCAAAATCGTCGCATCTGGGGCTCGGAAAACCCAAGAGTTATTGTTGAAAAGCCTCTCTATCCTCAACGTGTGACTGTTTGGTGCGGGTTATGGTCCCGCGGGGTCAATGGACCTTAATTTTTCGAAAATGAGGCTGGAGCAACAGTTACGGTGAATGGATTGCGCTATCGACAGATGATTAATGATTTTTTATGGCCGCAATTGGATGGTGTTGATCTGGACAACGTTTACTTTCAACAAGAGATCTTTTACGGGAAAAGTTTCCGGACCGTGTTATCTCTCGAAGAGGTGATCACAATTGGCCACCGAGATCTTGTGATTGAACACCTTGCGACTTCTTCCTTTAAGGCCACGTGAAAGAGAAGGTCTACGCCAATAGCCCAGCGTCGATTCAAGACCTCAAAGATGGAATTCGAGAGGCTATCGAGGACATAGGACAGCCACTTTGCGATTTGGTTATGGAAAATTTCATGAAAACGATATGGTCCTGTAGGCGTGGTGGTGGTGGTCATTTAGCTGATGTTATTTTCCGTTGTTAACGGCATACCTTCCTCTTTACAATGAAATAAAGATGCGATCATTTGTCTCAAAAAATGGCATTTTTCTTTGAATATCAAAATAACACCTCTTATTGGAAACCCTTTATTACTTATGTGTAATACAAATTATCTCCGAATGAAGTCTACGCTGAAAGACAGATGTGATTCTTTGTGCTAATGTGAAATATGAATGACGAAGATTACGATAGTACTCCAAAGACCCAAATACTAGTTGTGCTCATAGTAATAAGTCCTGGAGCTAGGATAGCATACATAGGAAATCGATACAATGCATTCAGTGCAACGCAATCCAGGCTCATCATGTACCGTGTACAAAGGTGAAACTTTTGTTTGTAAATCTTGCCAAAATATATTCCTTTCAATTTCTATTTGCATCTCTATTTGCATAGCCAACAATAACTATTGAATTTTGTCACACTTTTGTTTTAAAGATCCTTTATTGAGAGATTTAATAACTTCAACCAAACATATAAAATGTTCACATCTATATTATCTAAGTTGGTTGTATTTTTATTGCTGCTTGAATACGGATTGTTTCCTTTCTTTATTTTATCAACAGCTTTTATATTTTCATTGAACCGAATGGTTCATTCTTAATATGAAAATCCAAATTTTTTTTTTGACAAAATTTGTCAGGCAATCTGGAATAGTATTTACCTTCATGTATAGTATGTATATTCATGTTTAGATTTCATTTCAGTACAGTGCAAGTAGACAATTTAATTTTTTTAAAACATTATAAATCCGAAATTTTAATAGAACCGTAATATTATTTTGGTTGTAATTGATTTATTTGAACAAAAACTAATTGGAAAACGGGCAGAAGAAAATCTCTCTCAAGTGAAGAAAAGTTCAAGATAACTGTTTTGAAATATTTAAATCTGTTATTCAAGGACATCTCAAAGCGCATTAAATGCTCCGGAAAGGTCGCCCTAAATCACAATTGAGAGAGTACAAGGTATTCCCATTAACGTAGTATTTCGCCTTGTATAAATTTCACACTTAAAAATTATTTTAAATACATATATGAGGTCAGCTTGGCTGTTCACTTTGGCGTATATGGCAGGCAGGAACCAAGCCGTACTGATGAATATACCGTTTCTACTGGTACAAAACGCTCTCCTTTGCATAGAAATTTCTTTATCAAAGATCATTCTGACATATTCATAAATTTGATACAGAGAGGAGGGAGATTTTCTTACTTTTCTACACATTAGTGGGCAAACTGACGTCACCACAAATTTCTCTCAAGACAAAATGGTGGAACGTTGGTTCGTACAGAGAACAGCTTGTATTTTCTGAGCCGTGGTCAAAATTTCATGTCACTTAAAAAAGAATCGCTGGTTCACAGCGTAAAGCGCAGCTCAATAGAATTTGCTAATTACCAAAAACGGGAACAGGAAATTATACAAGCAACAACATCTCAAAACTGCTAAGCTGTAATTCGCGCGATAATTCATGCAGTGGGCTGAAGAGTGGAGAAGGGTTATGTTTTCATTACTGGCTTCATTTAACAAATAGTAGCCCGTACAGAAAAAAAGTGGGAGATAACGGGATAGGAAATGTAATGTGAGAGGGAGTGCATTTTCGAAACATGGTGTTACGTACTGGTCAACGAATTATATTTCAAACAACTCTTTATAATATAACTTTGTTTATTGAAGCTCAACTTTCTATTGCGAGATCCGATTGCTACTGGTTATTATAATCTCAGTGACTGATCTGTAGTACTTGAAGCTATGATCTAGTACAATTGCATAATATATATATTATATTGTTCTAAGATAAGCTTAATCAGGGTTGTAACAAATCTGTATTAATTATGTTAATTAAGTTATATTATATAACAATATTATGTTTAATTAATTATTCAATTGAATACAACTTAAATAATTCCATTTTTAATTCAATATGTAACAATGGTGAGCTCCATTTATGCTTTGTTTCTTCTCAAATGAACTCTGCCATTGACACTTAAACGTAGGACGTCGCTTTAATTTAATATTTTGCAGATAATATTGGTGACTGTAAATGTTCGTATTTTATGTATGTCATCTGCATTTTATGTGATACGATTCTCCGAAAGTTGTTTATGTCCGTATTTAATTAGTTATTTCATGCGAAATATGTAGATGTCGCTTGTCCTTTTTGTATTCCACGTAATAATATCTTTATTTCAATTCTTTTTTGGAATGAATAATTAAAATTTTTTGATTTTATATAAAATTATTCATTTCAATTTCCAAGATCGCTCTTTTTTGCTCCAGAACATGTAAAAAATAGAATAAATTTTCCTTACTTGTGAAAAATTTAAATTCAATGAAAATGTCGAAAACCGTGGCCAGTAATCAGTTATCTTACTTTCAATTTATTCCCTCTCTCTGTGATCCCTCTATCCATAGCTCTCTCTCTGCTCTATAGATCGCCGTAGATCGCTAAATGTCGAGGAAGTTCTACTGAAGAAAAAAACTTTTTTTTTTATCTTTTAAACTAGACAAGTAAAAAGGAAATTAGAAAACTCTAACCTTACTGCCTTAATCCATTTTTCCACAGTGTACGGGTTTGAAGGGAAAAATGAAACTACACAAATTTCAGAATAACAGTATTGCATTGAATAAATAACTAATAAGGAAACGGCATATCGGGTGAAAACGTAAGCAACTCGACGAAATGTATTAGTGTGCTCTGTTTGTATTCGTTTCGTCATGGCAGTAATGAAATTCTGATATTCTGAAGGGGAACAATTTTTATAATCCAAATTTCTATGTAAAATAAACAAATTTTTAGCTGCCCCTTATTTTCAGATAATATTTCTTGGCGTTGCGTTTGTATGACTGGAATAATTTAATCACCAATGACAATTCAATTGTGAACAAACAAACACGCATTGGTAAAATGTTAAATTTTTTGCCATGGCTGTTTATTTTTTATAAATATTTCACTTTTATTTTGCTAGAAACACTATAATTAATTAGTAAAGCTACTAAAGTTACTTGAAGAATGCTTTCCCACAACAATAACTCCGTTCGTTAAAAATCACGTTTAATTATTTATTTTTCACAATATCTCGAATTCAAATCCGAGAACTTATTTTCAAAATTATGAAATGTCAGAATGTTGAACTGACATAAAATATCCACTAGGCCCTCTTGTCACCCCCCCCCCCCCCGGCCAAAGGTCGCACTGTCATTGAAATGCTTAAACACGTACAGTGTATTGCTTAGTAGTTATTTAGTCAATGCACTGTTGATTGCAAGGAATTGATTGAAATTGCAAGGAAATTGTGAATTGAATTTTTAGTTAGTTTTGTAGCAGTAGTTCTTCCGTGCCACATTGATTGTTGCGGTCATTTAAAAGCCAAATAAAATTTATTTATTGTAATATTCGAGCTACATATTATGATTAATCCCGCAAATGGACACCATGAATTCTGACTAAAATATGCATTACAATCAAATATATTTGGATTTTATAGCCATTTTATTACATATTGAAAGTACATACATGTATTGGGACGAAATGGAGTGGCTGTAGGAACACCCTAGTCCCTGGCGTACAAAATATCCTGTTCTTTGAAAACTTTTACGTCGTGGTCGAACTCAACGCCTTTATGATGCAGGATTTACCCCCTGTGTGTTTTTGAATAGGAAAATTCGCATGTTTGATTGTGCTGAATGTGATATAACATGTGAGAGCTTGTTGGTCGCTTTGCCACACCGCCTGCCCTTTATCCTTATGCAACTATCCGACATATTGCCCAGCCGTCCAAAATGTTATTTGCCCGGAAAGCGTTATGAATGTGCACTCATAGCTGGTATTGAATAAACATGTGAAAATGAACACAACAGAAATTGCTTTTAATGTTAGAGAATATAACGGCCGTTTTCTAAAAATAGTTTCTCATTGAAAGAGTAATATCATTCTTATGAACAGCAGTCAATCACTTTTAATAATATATTGTTCGTAACTAACTTAGTTGTGCTATAAGGATAGTATGATAAGAGCTCAAGGAGAAATTTAATGCCCTCTTTCAAGGCCGGGCAGACCTACAAACATATTTAATTTAGCAAGTCATCGAAACGTATGGGTCGGAAAAAACAATTTAAGAAAATTTTCGTTTAGATCACGCAAAGCCAACAGACATGAGCCGGAAAGTTCACCACCACGTCATTAATTTTCTTTCATTAATAGTATACTCTTTTTCGAAAGATCCGCCACTAATCCCATTTCATTAGGGAACGATAACAGGAAAACTTTCCTTTGATTCCCATTTAATACCTCGCAAGGCTAGAACTTTTCCTCACTTCAAGCAACTAAGGACTTTCCTTTTTCCTTTTTGTTTCTGAGGAAACTCTTCTCGTGCCAGAACGATGATGCGATAGACGTGTCAAATCATAGGTTGGGCTATGATTTGGAGGAGATATCGAGAAGAGGACTGAAAAAGAAAATTCCCCAGCTCCAGGAATTTATGAGATTTTTGTTCTTTTTAATTTCATTTTTGAAAATCTTGCTGTTTAGTCGTTTATAGTTCGCATCACGAAAAGTGTTGTCAGTGTCAAGGAAATTACAATTTTGGTTTGCTGCTTTACCAATTTAATTTGAGCATAATTTTATAATTTCTGCATTTCAATTAAGTTATTTTATTGATTTTTCACAAAGTCACATGAATTTCATGGTGCACACATGTTTGATGCCGTGTTCCTTAATGTAGCGACCACAACAACATTTAAAGCTGCAAAAGAATTACAAAACCTACACAAAATAATTCCTCCCAATCTCTTGTAATGCAATGCACACGAAAAGAAGAATGTGCTGCGGTGGCACCAGTGATCGACGAAATCTACTACAGTATATCTCAGTCAATCAAGCGATCGAAAGCAGTCGAGAAAAAACCCAGTTGGTAATTTGGAACCAGGTAGTAAATAGTAACTAAGTGACTTTATGCTGTCAACCATCACTATGCGAATTGTTTTAATATAAAATAGTGTTATAGACGGATTTGTGTTTTCATTTTAACCTTCGATATGGTCATGTATCTGGATGATGAATTAGGCGGCAGAAAAGTCTGTACCAATCAAGCTTCACTTAAATTAGAGATTTCATTTACAAGTAAATTTGCATATTTTTGTCAGTTATTAGCCGCTATATCTATACTACATATCTGGAAATATGCTACAAAAATTCCATGTTCAAATCTTTACTTACCAAAAATCACTTCTTGCGATTTTATTAATGAGGCTGATTGATTAATATATTTTTTTTTTTCGAAAATTATAAAGACTTCCGTTCTAAAAATCTATCTAGGTCTTGAAGCCACTCCGTAAATAATAGAAGTATTTGATAGATATAAATAGCTATATATACAGCCATGTAATAAATATTTGAATTGAGGAAGCTTCCTGTAATATTGCAGGGTTGGATTGATTTAAAACCTTGCACATCGTTTTCTTTACTTATATCTGTACGTATATCCTAATCTCCGTTGGATTTTGCGCACATGTAATTAGGTTTAAGTAGAATTAAGTTAAATCTCAAACGATTAAATTATTAAATACAAATTTACTTACCAAAATGATGTATGACGGGTAGGGTACTATGCGAAGTCCAGGCCAACAGCACTAGAAAGAAAAATGGTGGTATTTATCTTCTTATATGTATGTAGACTAGGTATAAAAATATTGCTTGACTTACCTCGTTCAGTCGAGCCTTCTAATGAACCCAAAGAACTCAGTATCACCATCAGCATATATGAAATTATGAACATAACATTATCAGCAATACAGTTTTTCTCCTGAGCTTCGATTCCCCGGCCGGAAAAGAAAACAGATTAGTCCGACAACAGTCTAAGGCATAACATAAAGCAAAATTGACGCAAAAATATTGGAAAATTTGAAACCACTCAAAATTACCGGTCAAAAGTGGGAAGTCCCAATGAAATTCCCACAATTTACGCAAGTTATTAATCGAACTATTTTCGAATTATTTAGGCAACTTGCGAGAACAATTTTGTAAGAAGCTGCTTAAGCTGCAATAAAATGAAGAAACTTCACTTACCAAAGCCTTTATAAAATAAGCACCCCTATTTACTACTTCCGAGCCTTAGTTTTAGGAACGGGAAGTAGTAAATAGGGGTACTTATTTTATAAATGCTTTCATAGGTGAAGCGGTCGGCCATTACTAGTCAGTCAATGGAATAAGAAATGTCAGTGGGAAAGATAAAAAAATCGTGGTTTTAAAGAGATTGGAAAAAAAGAAGGAGGCGAAAGTAAAAAAAAGGATAAAAAGAAAATCAAAGGAAAGGCGTTAGCAGTGAGAAAAAGCAAGAAAGAGCAGTTGAGTATATGTGGAGGAACGTGATCAGGGAAAATTGAACGGGGACCAATCTGCCCGCAGGTCATCGTATTTGCATATATATGCATTTAGTTTACGTTAGGTTAGGTAAGAGGGGTGCCGCTAGACAACCAGCCAGCCTCACTTAGACCATTGTGCCCATAGACCTCATGAGATAACCCTTCAAGCCGCGGATTTATCCTGCTTTCCTTGGGAAACCCAGAATATATCCAAGACCTTTAACCTAGATCCATCCTGCCTCACTCAGAAAACTCAGGATGTCTCTGAACTTTATGCTTTGAAGCTCCCCCAGACTTGAAAAGAACCAGCTACCTAGTAGCCTACCTATTTTATTCATCAGAGCGGGGCATTCGCAAAGCACATGCTTGACGGATTCAATTTCCTCCGAGTCCCTACAACTCCTGCAGAAATCGTTCGCCGCTATTCCCAGTCTTCTAGCATGGTCCCCTATGGCCCAGTGACCCGTCATGACCCCTACTAGATTCCTGGTATTTGCTCTGCTGCTTGTCCTTTTCGAGCGAGTTCCTCTTTTCTTTTCAACTTAATGAAATTATACATCTTAACTCAGTTATTCGCGCTAGCTTGCCTAGCTTGCCTAGCCGCCGAAAGTTTTCGTTTAGTACATTTTTTTCTTCTTATCAATAATTCAATTTCTGACGTGATTACGAATTATAATTTGCGTGCGATTACGAATTATAACGTTTTTTTATCAAGTGTAAAGGAGTTTTTTTTCAAATATTTTTTTTTTTAATTTTTACATCTTATTCTCGAATTCGTGACCTCTTATAAGGACGTGAAGCCCAATGGTGTTTAGTCGCATCCTTTCTCCATTCCCAGTAAGGGTAGCGATTGCGCGCAGCAAGAGTGCAACTATCAAAACCAACTTAACACAACTTCGAAATAGTGACACAATTAATAAACAATCGGTCAACAGTACTTGCCTTTCATCACTTAGCAAGTGTTAGTATTAATATGTAAGGCCAAACATAAACTAAACATAGATGAAATGGCATGAACTGTGATATAAAAACAAAAAATTGAGTATTATTCCGATGTTGTAAATATATGGTCAGAAATGTCAACGTCAAAGTCTATAGCCTTACTATTAACAGTAATGCAGATGCGGTTAAAAGGCTCGTATATGTATATAAAAGTTAGTCCTAACACCTAGCGGAGTATAAAAATATTTTTTTTTTAAGTTAGTAACTTTCAAAGTCGGAGGCACTTGAGCTCCTATCATCTTCAAATAGAGTTATTAGAGGCTGAATGTCATCAGTTATTTTTCGTGAAATCAGTTATTTGCAGTTCTTCTGCATGTCGAACACATTTTTCCAATTTTTAACTGTTTATTAATTGCTTCATTTGTAATTTTTTCAGGTCTATCATTTTAAACGTTATATTTCGTTCACCGACAGTCATAGGGAGGTAGACGTACGACTTAGTTCCAATGCTACCTGGACCAGTACATATTTTTTTCAGCGGATTTCCGCTTATACAGGCTGTTTCCCACTAGGATGTCAATAGAGCAGGAGGTGATAGTAGTCACCTAGACAAACTAAAAATCGTATGGTGGGGGGGGGGGGGGGGGCATATCAACTGTTTATGAGTTACAGGGTGATTAAGAAAAAAAGCTCGTTGTTCACATCTTAAAAACTACAGGGCGCACGGTCACAGTTAGGTGCTCATTGTATGTAGAACTCTATGGCCTTTTGAATGACTGCTCAATCAGCCACATTACTCTCTATTATCAAGAATTATGGTTGTCTAAACTAAAAAATTCGGATTTTCTTACCTTTTTTTTTATTTAACCTCTATTATTTTTGCAAAAAGGTCGTTAACATAAGCTTTTTTATAAAAAACTGTAAACTGTAGACTCTCCTCTTTAAGTTGACCTAGTATACCCTATGTGTTAACTGTAGACGTTAAACAGTTATTAATTCATAATCTATTCAGGTCACACCGAAATTAGACGATATTTTTTTAAATGACGTGCTAAGGGTACAAATTATTGTTGAGAATAGGTTTGAGAACAAGTTTAGAGCTAGTAACTCTTAAAGGGCTTCAGATAGCACATTGGGTGTAATAGGTCAACTTAAAGAGGACAGTCTACAGTTTTTATAAAAAAAAAAAACTTATGTTAATGACCGTTTTGCAAAAATAATAGAGGTTTAATTAAAAAAAAGGTAAGAAAATCCGAAATTTTTAGTTTATACAACCATAATTCTTGATGGGAGAGGGTTGTGGGGCTGATTGAGCAGTCGTTGGCCATGAAGTTCTGCATATAATGAGGTCTTAACTGTAACCGCATGCCCTGTAGTTTTTAAGATACAGGGTGTTTTGTGAAAAACTAGTTTTTTTTTAATCACCCTGTAACTCCTAGACTGGATTCTCCCCCCCCCCCCCCCCCCCCTGCCATACGACTTTTGGTACGTCTAGGTGAGTACTATCACCTCCTGCTCTATTGACCTCCTAGTGGGAAACACCCTGTATACTATTTGTGGTAATTCAACCATTGTCAGATCAGAGTTTTTGTAGTACTTTTGTGCCTTTTACATCTCTGCCCGGATTGTTACGGGCTAATTTTTTCCTTTGCTAGTTTGTCTGTCGCATGTGTTAATCATGGGTTATGGTCCATTATAAATAACGAAATCGATGAACTTTTGACTTTGTGATCCTTGTCCATTTCAAGGGGCGAAAGAACGGACTGCATACCATTCCCAAGTTAACGAGCGATTTAAGTGCAACTCAACACCATCCTCAATACATACACAGACTCACTCGCACCACAAATCACAGTTTAGAAAATATTGTGCAGTCGGATAACAGATGTAATATAAGGGCAGACAACTATGCACTCATCACGCCGTACACAGCCAAGCGCGCTGATCACTATTGTCACCTATTCACTATTCAAGCATGCAGCTACGCATGCACACACATTAGTCATCAGTTAAATGACACTATAAGAACACCATAATCTACAAACACACATATAATGCACTTAACCATCGCATCACGCATTCAGGACGTATATACCCATCTATACATTTGATTAAGGCTTATCATAATATATGTACATTAGCTTTTATTTTTCTTTGTTAAACATATTTCTGAAATCTTGTGCGATCCAGTGATCTCTAGATTATTTCCTTTTCTATCATTCTTAGAAACCATGAATTCTAAACTGCAGAAGAATTAATCTACGGATCACGAGTTGCCCTATTAGATAATTTTCTGTAGTAATTATTATTATTTATGAGCAGTTATATAGGTATAGACTTTCTCTATTTTTATATTTCGTAATTATTATATTTTAGCACAGCTAAACATGTAAATTGCTTTTTGTTCTTACATCCTTTGTTAATGCGGATGGGTCCACTAAAAGCATAAAGGCCAGATCACAGTCACTTCAAATAAACTCACAATTAACTTGAGGCCATAGATAATCGAAAGAGCTAGCAGCCCGGACATGGGATAGACAGATTGGTGAACAGAGTTATTATAATATATATTTTCAAACATGCGATAAATAAAATAAATTAAATCAATGCAAAGTATAAGCATAGATGGCACAAGAACTAGATGTCGCATGGCATACTAAAACAGAGTATACAGATTGTGAAATGGGTAGTGTATTCTGGGATGGACCATAACATATTTTAGAGCATGCCAAAAGCAAATATTTTTATAATAGCAGTTTTGTAAACATTTAACCGACCTCCTCAATACTTCAGATACGAAAAAATATGAATCACTCGACGCATACATCATTTTAAATCTTGTGGTCCATTCCGGAATGGACCACCCAGCCATATAAATTTTGTATACTTTTTTCTTACTGTATGCGACATCTAGTTCTTGTGCCATCTATGCTATAAGTAATCAAATTTTAAACATCCCTGCTGTAATGTCGACAACGTAACGCTGACAAGTTCAAGTTTCGTTAAGTTTCGACGAACGATTTTCTAAAAGCATGGCTATGTTGTTTCCTCGTCCGGTAGGTGAAGCGAGCACTTTTTGGCAGAAAATGGCGAGAGTAGAGGTACTATATATAAGCGAAAAGACGTGAGAGTTAAAATTAAAAAAAAAAAAGTGAGTTCATATTAAAAGGAGGAACCCTTCAAGCAAGGCGACAAAAACGTACCGAAAATGTAAACATGCTTGCATAGAAATGTACGCAAAAGAAATGCTTTGGTGTTGTGAATGCGTAACAGAAACGAATCATCAGGCCAAAGAGAAGTGAAACTGAAAAGCGTAGACTGTCAGTGTAGTGGTAGTTGACATTATATTTCGCAGACTGTACTCTAAAATGTTTCGTTTTCGGAACGAATATCACGTGACATTTGCGTAGCGTTGGAACAGTTTCGTTTTCGGAATGTAAATTATGTGACGATTTTGCATCGTTGCAGGAGAGTTCATAAAGTATTCTCAAATTATGAATAGTTTACGAAACGTTTTCTAGTTTAATTTATTTAATAAAAATGCATCTCAATTATATTATAAGGATTAACAATTTCCGGCAATAATGACCTGATAAATATAAAAAAGCTAAAGTTAAGTTTTTATTTTTGTAAATATTTGTACTTAATTTATTTTACCATTTCTACTAGAAAAATGAAGTATATATTAATATTTAAAAAGTATGTTGGACGCAGAACAAACCTTAATAATAAGTATACCTACTTAAATTTGTTGACACTCCAAATTCATTAAATAAACATCACGCGGCGTTTTTTTATTCTATGAACATCAAATAATCACACAAAACACAAAACATCTATCAGGTTCTATGAAAAACAGGACACAGGTCAATAAATCCAGAGGTGTACATTTTCAATACGTTTTTGTTTCGCTGTTATTATAACGCTGAAGCTGTTCGCAAAGTTTACGTTTTCGTTTCTCTTTAGATATACACTTCACATACTTAGAGGGTGATACGTTTTCAATACGTTTTTGATATAGTGTTCATGTACTATACGGTCTTGGGTGTATTAGTGAAAAAGCTGTTCGTAAGGTTCACGTTTTCGTTTCACTTTAAGTGTATACTCTCAAATGTTTAGCGGGAAGGTGTGAGTTGAAACTAAATAAAAGAAGTCCAAAAAGTACAACCGACAAGACGGTGACGTGACAAGGAGCCTCAGGATTGGCGGTACCTTTTTTTTTTGAGTTATTGTTAGGTACAGTTTAGGTGCCGGCCACATGCTTTTGAGGGGCCTCTCCTAAGTTAAGTATCATATAAATTTTTTTTTTTTTTATTAATTATTTCTTTTTTGTTTCCTATGCCGTTTTAAGAGAATATGTATAGTTGTAGGCATAGATATAAATAATTTACACCCCTTGTGGAATTATATAATTATAAAATAACTATATACATATTCTCTTTCATATCGAACTATTGTGCCCTTCTTTGTATTATACGACGTAGCAATTTTGTAAGTTTAGTGGTGCAAATTCCATTGAAAAACCACGTGGCGCCCATCTAATCCAAGAGTCCGTTGAGCCCCAAGATCCTTCTCCACTGAGCTAACAAGGTTGCGCGACAAGGAGTACGTAACAAACAGTTACCTAAATTTAGCAGGTAACAAAATGTATTTTGTATAGTATGTGTATTTATGTTTCGGACTAATTATGGAAGCATTAATAATAATAGCAATTCTTTTTTAAATAAATACAATAAGACTATAATAAATTAACATTTAAACGAACAACACTGCAAGTTAAATAAACGAGTAATATTAACATACACACAAATAAATGGAAGAAAAAACATTGCGACCAAAATAATTAGATTTCACGTCTACGAACATGAAACATCATCCACAAAAGGGTTTACACCACCTTGAGATTTTCAAAAAAATCTAATTTTCTTTCTGCTATACAAATTTTGTATACTTTTTACATTATTTTAAGCGTTAAATCATTTCAAAACTCAAATTATTTCCGAAGTTATAGGAATTAGTGATGTGAAAATAAACATATCATTTTAGAAACGAAAAAGGTAACGCGTACACTATTTGCTCACATAAGGGTTGAATTCCCTCAATTCATCAGATCTGCTTGTTCAAGTTCTGGCTATAAAAATTGGTGTACCAATTGGTTTTTTTTTTTATAATAATATATATGTATATGTTTAAACCTAGCCATAAATAATATTGCACTCCAATAATCATAGAAGTACATTTTCTGAAGTGCTAAATATGGGAAAACGAGATTAATTAAAATTCTAGATTTGCTTGCTAATAATTTCTTACTTCTTCCTTTAATAATTCTCATGAAATTGTCTGCAATAAGGTAGTAAACAAAATCATATTGTATTAGAATGTAGATACTGCCTGTGCAAACAAATAGGTATTATTTAACGGGAAAAGAGTAATTTAGAGTTTGGCTTTATGTACATAGTTAGCGTTAAGTGACTATCTAAATAATTTACCTGCCAGTTTTATCATATCGTATTTGATTACCTAGATACCTTTGAAGGAAACATTTAAGTAAAATGAAAAAAAATTCAAGATTATGATTGTGCTAAATATTAGCACTCAAAGTGAGCGCGTTCTCGAGATATCGTGAGGACAAGCAGACAGATCGATTGACAGACGGACGGACGAAAAGACGAACATGCAAAAATCAAAATAACTTTTGCGTGCGTGTCCAAACCATATCCTTCTACAAGCATTATTTCTGTGCTTTACAAGCGGAATGACAAACTTGGTATACTCTATGATTTCATCTAGGATATAAAAATAGGTTTCAAATTAGTAATATGGACGTAATTAATTTTGTATTGATATTAAATAAATTCGAAAATTCGAAAATGCAAATTTGCAGGCTCCCAATTATTGTTGCAGTAATTTAATATATATTTAAAAAATAATTGCAGATAAAATAAAATGTGGGTTTAAAATTAGAAAAAAGTGCAATACTTAGTAATTCAAAAACTTTTGTTGCTGGAAATGCCCCTCGATTTTTGTTTTTGTTTTTTTTTACCGTTTTGAATGTTACACAATGATACTTTTACTTGGCCACGACTGCGAAAATACAATGTGTAAAGAGCTGAGTACAAAGATATATAGTTAAACAAGGAATTTGTTGCCAATAATATTTTAATTAAATTGATATATTGCCAGATCCAGACAAACGACAGTATTTTTTTTTTATAAACAGGACTGATTTCCTCTGGAGTTACTCAATTGCCTTTTTATTTTTACGAAGACATGCAAAACAATTAACAGCTTTTCAATATAGTTTTAAGTTTTAAGTTAACTTCTAAACTGCGATAGCATTACATAAGCGGTAATGCGAAGATTGCGAACTTACTTAAAAATACCTGTTAGATGTTTTGAACTTTAGTTATAGCCATTTCTATAAATACTAGAATATAAGAATAAGGATTTATGTCATGAATTTAGCAATAATAATAAGAAAAATTGACATGTCGTCACCTGGGAATTGATTTGCCGTATATGCCAGTCACACCACTTTCGATAAAACGAGTTTAAAGTTTATGTTCTTATTTTAAAAAAATGGTACGATAGAAATATTTGAAACTTATAATATAATATTCTTAAGATAAGGACGTTCCAAATTTATAATTTTAGGATTCCGGCAATGAGGCTTTTATTAGTTATAGGTGTTTAAAAATGTTTGCCTTTTGCCGTATACGCCAACTTTGGTACCGAATGAAACAAAGTTATACACGTACGGCAAAACATGTGTATATATTTAGGTCTACCGGGGAATTTGATTCTATCAAATCGAAATCGTGTGTACAAAATTATATAGATGCTAGAAAGATGGAACAAAATTCAACGAAATCTGATAGGAAAAATCCACAAACTTTCATCTGCTTACTTCTCATCGACTGTTTTACGTGTTTTTGCTATAAGATTTCAACCATTTTTTTCCATTTTTCTTTCGTCTATATAGTTTTGTATTTCGATCTGATCTAATCGAGTTCCCCAGTAGACCTGAATATCATTACATTAATCTATTGCCTAAATTACTTTTTTAGCTATTTCAAATAAAAGATGTTTTTTAATCAGTTTTAATATATTTTCTTTTTAAAAAAAGGTAACAAAATAATCAATTCTTGACAAAAACGATAACATAAAATAACCAAAAATTCTATTTTCGATAACCTGAAAAAATTATTTACTTTATTTTAAGCACAGTCTTATAATACTGCTGATCAACCTCTTGCAAAAAAGGTAATAGACACTTTACATCATTAATTTTATCTTCTTTCACATTACCACGTCGATCAATTGGATTCACAGCTTGGGAAAATAAATTCTTTGGAGTTGCTATTATTTTTTTGGATGGTTTTTTAATTATCGATGCTGTTTTATATTCAATTTCTCGTGAAGATATTTTATATTTGATAGTAAAAAGATCAGTTCGATTATATTGCAAAAATTTAATTTTACTGAAAGGCACATTTTGGAAATTCAGTCTATCAGCTTTACTCGAATATGCAAGAAAATCAGTAGGTCTCATTTGAATGAGCCTTAACTTTATTTTTTCGAAACTGATATTTTTTAGCAGTCTTATTAAGGAAAGGAGACTATGTATCTCGACTCCCTTCAAGTGCCTATCAATCGCACTATGCACGCAGTCCACTTCCTGAATCTGAGAGTGACCAGGCTCAGAAAATTTTTGTGTGACTGACTTAATGTGACAATTTTCGGATAAAAATTGGAGTAGAGCTGTCGCGATAACTCTGTTTTTGTTTTGAGGAATGCAGGAATCACTCCAAAATATTATGAATTCTATCTGCGGGTAGTCCTGTACAAACTGTCGAAGTATTTTTATAACAGCGCTGGCTATATCATTCCCTGCACGACCACTGTTTGTCTCATCCCACAGCGCACAGTAAGTAATTTTCTCCCCATCAAAGAAACAGGCTGTCGCAGTTAAATTAAACGAATTTATTTTTCGTTTGTAGTAAAAAGCTGACGCGAAGCCTTTTGGAAGCGGAAACACACTTTGCAAATCAAAGCAAATGATGACTACTTTCGAATCACTATTATGACGATCCAGGTCTCTCTCTGCTTTCAAGCATTTCGTTTCCAATTTGTGTTTTATATAAAGTAGATTTTCTTCCTCGCTAGGCTTTTTTTTCGCTTTGTATAGCAAACACCGATCGCATTGATCTTTTTTTGGTTTGTAAAAACAATAATTGAACTTATAATTAAATACATTCCTGTATATATTTAGAGAAACTGGATCCGACTTATTTTCTTTATAAAGATCATACATTTTCTTTACAGAAAGATTCGGGTCCAAATATTTTTTTTCGTTGTTTGCTCTGCAATAATGTGAATCGATCACAGGGAAGCTGCGAATGTGCGTTTCTACCTCCTCAATTTTTTCAGAAGCAGTTACTCGCTTAACGTTTTTTCCTTTTTTTCTCGGCATAGGAGCACCGACACTTTGATTGTGTAAGTTATTAAAATAATAATAAATTCTCTTTTCATCAATTGATAGAGTGTTGAGAAAAAATTTCCTGCACACCCTGTGAATGTTGTCATCAATTTCCAAGTAATATAGGAATGTACTTTGTTTTTTCTCTGAATTTTTCAATCTTCGCCGTTGTATGCTACTTTTCTTAACAAACTTGGAATAGAAACTGTTTTTGTTATCGTCGGATAGACTCCAAAATGCTCCATGTATATCTGCTCTATTCTGTTCAGTGAAATTTATAGTACATAAATAAAAACACGTTTGAGCACAAGGCGGCTTCATTGTTTTCGCAGGCATTGTTTTTCCCTTTATGTTCGTATATTCGTTTCCCTGTTCGCGCAGTTTCTTCCGGATGTTTTGCTTCCATACATGTGGACAACGCCTCTTCTTTCTGGATGTACCCTGCACTGGGGAGCATGTTTCGCTTTCTGAAAAAATAAATAAATAGAACATAAATAAACAAATAAAATAAAATAGTTATTAGTTTTCATAAATTAAAAACTTAAGATCAAAATTTTTTCAATGTTATACCTGTGCTGTTGTATTCCGATGGTATACTTCTTACATTTTGTCCCTCATTTCTTATAGTGGGACTCTTCAAAATATTGGTTCTACGTCGCGGCCTGCATTCTCTCGGGTCAAAGTCTGGGTCATTGTCTGAATCAGCTCCTGAAAAAATTCTTAGAATTTTGATTCTAATGAAATAGTATTGAATTTAGCATACTAAAAGGTTCTTCTGGAGAGCTTGGAAGTTTGGGCGAATTCAAAATCTCATCTTGCAATCTTCAAAGAAAGTCAAATATAAGTATTCTTGCACAAATAAATTAATAAAATATTCATGCTAACCTCAATAATGTTGGTGACAAATCAGGCGGTGGTGATTCCATCTTTAAAGAATTTCTACGCAAAGCACTCTACTCACATTGAAGGTCAAACTACGACTGAGACCATAATAGTTTGTTCGATGCTTTTATAGCATCGAAATACATAATAAGAAGCAAGGAACATACGGCAAAACAAGCCTAATCAACATATCAACAATCTTTTCCGTATTTACTCAAGACAATGTACATACAGCAAACCAATATTGTAGTTTCTAAAGTCTCAGGCATTATGTACATGAATAAGGCAAACCAATTCTTGTAACAAAAAAGCTGATATTTTCATACGTTGTTTGCCGTATACGCCAAAAAATGGCATATACATCAAAACAATATCGTTACTACTGTCTTTTTGGGTGATATACGTTAAAACTCACACTAAATATCTCAAAATCCAGGACAGGTAGGAACAAACTGATTACATATTTGAAAAGAGCATTGTTGAAAACCTTTGTATTGAATATTAGTTTAAAATTCATTAAAATGGCGTATACGGCAAACCAATTCTCAACTGACGATGTGATCAGTTGGTTAATAAACTTAAGTTGGAGAAAAAAATAAGGAAATATAATGAAAACGATCATGTAAATCTATAAAAAAAGTGATTTTTTTTTACATATAATAAAAATATTTACAATATTATAAATGGCATTTATTTTCGGTTATTGTGTGTCCGCTACATATGGGCTTGTTACAGATGCAACAGGATTTTCTGGGGGCACGTCGTCTTTTTGGGCGGGTCGTTATACAGACATAACTTTTTCCTGCCTATGCGGTATGTCCACTACTGTCTCGAGAAGTTCTTGCGGCCGATTTTCAGGTAGTTGCAGTAGAATTGGCCTTCCTAACATACATTCAAGTCCAGTTCTGCTCTCGAAATTTCTTGTAATATTTACATTTGTAGACCGCGTCGTAATATGTTGTAACGCCAGTTGCGTTCCCAAGTCTTGTAAGAAAATCCGGCGTTGGTGTGTCCGACTAAAGCCAGCCGAATAAATCTTGTTCGCCTTTTAGTAGAATAGTGTCCAAGCAATTTATCCATGTTATCTACTCCACTTTTCGTGCCAACAACATGATAATACTTTTGTTCTTTTTCGGAACGTATGAACATATAGTGATGTTGTCATCCCTGAATGCAAATCGCGATGAAATATATATATATACGGCTTATTCTTCTTTAACGTGCTGAAAATACAAAGATTCCACGACTTCAGCAAAAGTTCAAGTGGAAGTGATGTAAAAAATTTGTGGGCTACAATGTTCCTTCCGCTTCCTTTAAATCTCATACACAAGTCTTTCACCATGCGCTCTCCTTGATTTACATCCTTGCCTGATAACTGCTTCCTTGTACATATTTGACCAGTAATTGGGTATGAATTTGAAGCATCGCGGACCCACCAAATTTTTATGCCATATTTTGCAGGCTTAGATAGCATATATTATATGAATCGTGTTCTGCCTCTATATGCAAAGAGTTTCTCATCAACAACAACACATTCTGATGGGACGTAATGGGAATGCAAGTTGTTGTTCACGAGCAGAAATATTTCTGATATAGCGGCAGCTTTATCATTTTCCAGACGAAGTCCTCGGGTTGCAGGACTACCGAATCATAAGAAGCTTGAACAAAAACGATTCAATCCCATATTCGCGCCGATACAAAGGATACTCTGTTGTTTTCAATAGCTCTCTTATATACTCGTAATTAGAATGACGTACACCTGCAGTTATAGGAATCCCTGAATATAAATCAGATTATACTGCAGTTACAATTTCCCAAACTTTTGGTGGCATTTCTGGATGTTCACTATTGTGCTGATCATAAACGCTGTTTGCACATTACAACATTAAAAATACATTTGAAGATGTCCAAAGCAGACAAGAGGGTCGTTGAGAGAATTGGACCTGCTCTTTGTCGAACAATATTATGGCTTAAAGTTAAGACGTTAGTAGGGTTTGGGCGCCATATAGTGCCATCTCTAAAAAAATGTTGTCCTGAGTGCTCGGCCCCTACGTGGCAATGTGGTTAGATTCTTCGTGGCTGTCTTCGTTATCTTCGTGGGCCATTTCGAGTCGAATGCAATTATCTTGACGAACATTTTCAACATCCGAATCTTCCTCGTTCATTTCCTGCACTGCTGATGGCAGACGTTCTTCATCTGATTCCTCATCGACATAATCCAATACCTCCTCTACATTGTTGTGTACTAGTTCTCTACCTTATCATTTAACGAGAATTATTGCAAGAATAGTCATATCATCTAGTACCCACGTCGTCTCTTCTCTTCTAGAACCTAGTTGTTTTTAGATATAAGTTTTTGGTTGTTGTCTAGTACTCAACTCACGAGTAAAAAGCGTAAAAAGAAAAGCGGCTTTTATTTATAACATCCCCCAGCCAAATACTTATTCGTGGCGACGAGGATAAAACTACAGGTTTGTACAACCTAAATAAGGGAAAATTGATAGTGGATTGAAAATATTCGATACTATATAGAAAGAAAAGTGCTTTAACCTCTAAAAATGGCTCAATCATACATTGGAATGCTAGGCGAGTTTTTACCAGGAGACGATTTCAGTGGTTATCGTGACAGAGTAAAACAGTATTTTATTGCCAATAGCATCGAGCATAAAAAGAAAGTCGCAGTTTTTGTTACATTAATGTCAGCAGATGTATACAAAGTCGTAAAGTCTTTAACAGCACCTAAACTGCCAAGTGAAAGAACTTTCGATGAACTAATTACTCTTTTAGAGCAGCATTATACCCCAAAAGTAAATAAAAGGGCAGAACGGTTCAAATTTCAGAGTGCCAGGCAAGAAGCCAGTGAATCCATCAGTGATTTCATTGCTAAATTACGCTGACTTGCAGAGACTTGTCAGTTTGGAAATTTCATTCCCGAAAAGACAGATAATGCTGCAGCATTACGAAATCTAGCGCTGGAAGATGCATTCACCGATCGTTTTATTATGGGGCTTGCAAGTTAGAAAATTCAGCAAACATTACTTTCAGACGATACGCGTAGTTGCGAAAAATGTTGTGAAGTTGCGCTTAACTTCGAAATGTCTATGAAAGAGCAGAAAACATTAAAGCCAAATGTATGTAAACTGCATGAAAAATCAAACACCTACACTTCAAAGCACATACAACGTTTAGTTGATAAAAGAAGGCAACCCGAAATCAGATATAAACAAAGTCCAGAAATAACAACAGTGGGCGCGTTTAGGTGGAGACCGAACCGGTCAAAATTATCGGTTTTTCCTCCGCACAATTAGAGCCCATACCGAAGTGGTTGGTACTTTTACATGGTTGTGACCGCAAACGCTTCCAATTTTTCCAAACTGGTTTGGTCTCCGCCTAAACACACTCAGTGAGGTCCAATACACCTTTTCGAATATAGCAGCAAAAGAGACCAGGGCATTGTCGTTGATGTGGAGGAGATCATGTAGAGCACAGATGTCTTGCAAAAACATGGATTTGTCATAAATGCGGTAAACCAGGGCATACTGCCCAGATGTGTTGGTCTAAAGCAAACATAAAGAGAATCCACAGCATCAGCCATATTGACAGAAATTCAGCTGAGATCAAGTTAAGCGTTCAGGGAATACCTATGGTATTTAAGATAGACACGGGAGGAAGCGAGTGTTATTTGCGGGGAAGAGTATAATGCTAAGTATAAAAGTAGCTGTAAACTATTAAATTGTTCAAAAATTTTCATGACTATTACAGATCAGCTTGAAGTAAAGGGTCAAATAGAGGTTGAAGTGGTGTTTCGGAAACAATATTTCCAGTTAATATTGATTGTGGTGAAAGCAAAATCTGTTTTTAGACCATTACTTGGTCGAGTATGGTTAGATGTATTGTTTCCGGATTGGAGAAATTCCTTTCAGGTAATTAATAAAAAAACAACAAACCGATAATATAAGTGCGCTAATTAGAGACGAATTTCCGTATATTGTGTCGGATAATCCCAACCAAACGATTGTGGGGTATGAGGCTGAGATTGTATTAAAAATTGAACACCAATATTTCACAAAGCCTATTCAGTGCCGTTAAGATTACAGGATCAAGTATCCCAAGAAATAGATCGGTTAGTAAATGAGAATGTTTTAGAACCTATTAAACATAGTGACTGGGCTACTCCATTGGTATGCGTGCAGGACGGGGGGAACGGGCTATGGTTGTGTCCCGATTGCAAGTCTACAGTGAACCGATATATTCAAATGGAGCACTATCCCTTGGCAAATATTGAGGAGATTTACGCGAAACTGGCAAACTGTTCGTTTTTTTGTGTGCTGGATTTAACTGGAGCATACCAGCAGTGTTACAGCTCTCCCAAAATTCTCAATATATTTTAACAATTAACACATTAAAAGGTTTATTTCGGTGTAAAAGACTCCTTTTTCGAGTTGCTAGTGCGCCTTCTCTTTTTCAGTCTATTATAGATAGAATTCTAGCGGGACTAGAGAAAACGTATTGCTATTTGGATGACATAATTATAGGCGGTGAATCAGAAGAAATTTGCAAAGCTCGATTGTTTCAAGTGTGTGACAGACTTAATATACACAAAGTGAAAATTAATATAGCTAAATGTAAATTTTTGCAGCAATCAGTTCAGTATTTAGGACACAGTTTTGGCGTATAATGAAATTCGCCCAAACGAAAAGAAGATTCAAGCAATAATTGAGGCACCATGTCCGAAAAGGTAAAAGAGTTACAAGCGTATTGGGCCTTTTATAATATTATCATGGCTTTATTCCTCGACTTGTTTCAGAAATTCCTAATTTATATTCATTATTGCGGGAAAATATGAAGTATGTTTGAAGTGATCCATGTCAAAGAGAGTTTGAAAACTCAAAACAATGTTTACAAAAAAATAACGTGTTAACTTTATACGATCCAAGGAAGTCTATTGTTGTATCGTGTGATGCAAATCCATACGGAATTGCGGGAGTATTATCACACATAGTGGATGGAGTAGAATTGTCAGTCATGTGTGTCAGTAGCACCCTTTCGAAAACGGAAAGGGGTTATTCACAATTGCATCGTGAAGGGCTTAGTGTAATTTTCAGTTTAAAAAAGTTTTTTAGATACCCCTATGGCAAAGAGTTTACTATAGTGACTAATAATCAAGGTATTAAAGAGATTTTGAGTCCAGACAAAAATACGCCACCTGTTGCAGCTGTAAGATTGCAGCGATGGGCAATACTTCTTTCGATGTTTAAATTCAAAATTGTGTACAAAGCAGGTTCAAAAATGGGTAATGTTGATGCATTATCTAGACTTCTATTGCCAGTAGAATCAAAAATAGAAAGTGAAGTTATCAATTCGATTTCGTTTTTCAATGAATTGCTAGTAAAATATGAAGTAATTAAAAATGAATATACTAAGGACCCGGTATTAGCAAAGGTCTATAGATGTCTTTTATCAGGTTGGCCTCTCCAACTAGGCGAAGATATGCCTCCGTACTTTAAGGTTCGGAACTCACTTAGCATAGAATCAGAATGCGTGTTTTATGGAAACCACTTACCACTTACGACAAGCAGCTCTAACACAGTTACATAATAATCATTTAGGAATAGTCCTAATGAAAAAGACTGCGTGATCGTACGTATGGTCGCCCTCAGTAGATAGGGAAATCGAAAACTTTGTGCAATCCTGTCAAATTTGTCAGCAAACTCGGAATGTTCCAAAGGAGATAGTCAGTACAAAGTGGCCGAAGTGCACGCATACTTTTGAGCGCATCCACCTTGATTTTTTTTTACTTCGGGCCACATACGTTTTCAATAAATGTTGACGCCTTCAACAAGTATATAAATATTGATGTACTTGGAAGTATTTCTGCGCATATTTCTAATATACAGATATAATACAATTATATGAGGTTTTCTGTATTTTATCTAAGGAGAATAAATTGTCCCCTTTATATAAAGAATGCTACACTAAAGACTTTGTAACTTTGCATAGCATCACTCTATTATTTGTAAAGCCTTCCAAGTTCAATTGTAATAGGGCAGTCTTCTTTGAGGCGGTTTTCAAGATTTGCGCATCACTAACCAAATTAGAGAGTATATTACATAATGTCTTACCAACCCCATTTTGTAAATGAATGCCTTGGTTGCTATTTTCTGGTTCATTTCCGGTTCGTTTGTTTTAATTGCCAAGAACAAATTCCTTTTAAAAGCGCAATCAAGCGAGCTTAAACCATAGAAAATGTTCGTCTAGTCTATTGAATAATAGACCTGACCTATTTAGACATCAGCCAAGAGAATGCAAATCAAGTGTTAAATTCATTTTATGGTTCAATATAAGTATTTAGAGAATTAGGAACGTTATAATATTCTAAATGTAGTATTTCTCTACTAATTTCCATTAAAGAGTGTATCATCATATATTCATGAAAAATTATCTTTCGCGTAGAATTTCGTTGCTACTTTGCTTGATTATCTAAATGTTTCCCAGAAGAGCTAGAATGGAATAATATATGTAATTACATTCAAAATATATAGTTCACGTATCGGCAACCTTGCCCGTATATGTTAATTACATTAAGGTTTTTTTTTTTTTTATATATGAGGACATTAATGCCATTTTATTAATCCTGACGATATGCTTGAAAAGGGACTAAGCTTGGACTATATGATTGGACATCATTTGAAGTTATATAATTAGATATGCAATGAATTCTCAGATACAGAAATCTGTGATTAACATTTTCTGTAATTCTTGTATTTAAGAAATAAATTAAATAAATTCAAGTTGATATAACTAAAATTATTAGAATATAGGATATAAACCGCACAGGAGAGTTCACATTTTTATTGAAATTAATAAAAGTATACCAGTAAATACATAAAATGCTTTGCTCAAATTTTATATATTGAATACCAATAATACTAATATAAAACTTATAAAAACAAGGGAAAAGGTTGAAATTGGTCGATGATGAATGTGATGAAAATAAAAATGAAATAAAGTGAAGAACCAAAGTTTTAGTCCATTTTTTAAACTGTATTTATTATCTCTATGAAAGCGGCCTATTCAAAGTACCAGCTCTTTACGTCGATGGGTAGTCTAATCGATGACTCCCCAACACACAACTATAAGTATTAACTAAATCTACTCAATTCAACACGAGCACAAGAACTTATCCGACAGGCTTTATCAATTCAACTCCAAAACTGAGCAACCTGACCTGATCCACCAAATCAGCAATGCTCCTCACTACACAACTAGTCGCAAGCGACTTTGACCCAGTGCCCAGCGAAATACCTTGCAATTATAATCACAATGTATTACGTCAATCACTGCAGTCAGCTGGAAGCCCCAATACTGTATGTAAACAACAATAAGCCCAGATATGTATTCCACTATGCGAAGTGAATTACTTAACCACGACTCAATGCCTAATTACAAACAGCAATGGATGAAACTGAAAATATACCATGAAAAACGCTGGATATTTAAAAAACACTGGGACTGCAAACTCAGTCTCTATATGTTAATTTGTATTAAAATTTGTTGCACGTATAGAAGTTCGAAAAAAATTCCACGGTCTACTTCCAGTAGCCAAACTCCAACAGGTAAATTAACTTGTAATAGATTGTCTTACTAGATGAAGAATTAGCCATGGGTTGGTCTTTAATTGCAGGAGTTGGGGGGCCACATACATCGTGGGACTCTGGGTCTAGGCCAAGCGGACCCATTCGTAAAGATGACTCTGGCAAGGGGTAATATTATGGAACAGTTCATACTGAAAACAACCTAATTTTTTTATGTTTTGGCCTTCTACTGAAACATTTTGCGCTGTAATGTGCTGTGCTGTGCTCAATGTGTGGCGAGCCTAGTGTCATCATGAGTAAAACTTCGGAATAGTCCGAGACCAGGTTGTCTCAATGAAAATCTGCCTAAATAATTTGGCCCTCCACGGAAGAATGATGGGGTATCACGATGACGTCGAGGGTTTCATACTCCAGGCTATCCAAAAACGTCCTGCCTAGGTCAGCCGGACTGGACACAGGCGCTACAATGCTGGTGGACTCTAACGTCAACTAGATTTTATGAGTTTGGGCCTGAAGTACTCCCAGCTCAGGTAGGTCACCGCTACCACAACAAATCAGGAAAACGTGTCTAGAGTAATACAATGCAAGTTATATTATAGCACAATTAGCCTTGAAGTCTCAGTTGCTCAGCATTAGAGAAGAAAAAAGGTTTGGTTTTTGTTTGAAGTCGCATATTAAAAATAACTTTAAAAAAGGCCAGATTTGTGGTCGATCCTATGAATTCAGCTACTACGATTCAACAAAGAAAAGAATATGCTGTGGAGTTTTCAAAAAAGGCTCCAAGTAATAGAGAAAAGCTCATTTTTATCGATAAATCTGGGTTCAACCTTCACTTAAGGCGCCAACAAGCTGGTTCGCGAGTAAACACAAGATCACGTATTGTTATTCTCACAATTCGTTGGCATAATACTACCTTTTTAGCAGCAATGAACAATAACGGACTTATACATTACAAAATTATTACAAACTCAACATGTAACTCCGATTAGTTTTGTTCATTCATTCATAGGTAAAGTTTCACATATTAGAAATGCATGGCCAATATTGGATAATGCCGCGATACACAGGACGATTGCTGTTCGAGTGGTTGTTGCCACGGATAATAACTTACGACTTCCATTTCATCCACCATATTGACCTATGCTCAAGTAGCGCGAAAGAGATAAATGCAACAGATGATGTACATTTTTAATGAACATGATGATGATGCATAGCTTGACAAAGCACTTCACTAATCTAAATATTACAAATGTAAAAAAATTATTTGTAATAATAAAAATTTATAATCCATGTCCAAATTTCATTGCCTATGAGGCCCTATGAACTTAGTTTTAATGTTTCTTGCATTTTTTAATACTCCATGAGAAAATATTTAATTTCTTGTAGAAAAAGTTTAATTCTTTACGGAGAAGATTTAATTATTTCTGTAAAAGTTTTAGTTAAATTTGACAAGCAGCTATTCGCTAAAGTTATTTGTAGTTGATCAAACTTAACCATTCTGTTCAAATGTACCTAAACGGTAAGCAACGTTGGGAAAGTAGTGGCTGAAGATATTTTACCTTATGACTGCATGAATGTAACTAAGAATGTTTCATATTTGTAAACGCAGTTTTTGTTTTGCAGACGAAAATGTCAAAAATTCGGTATTCTGTGCATTGTGACGTATAGAAGCCCCTAAAAATTAACTATAAAATGTGTGTATTAAATATGTTCTCACAGGTACGTGTCTATTAATTGTGACATTGTAAGAATGGTCAGACAAACGACAATATGTTATTTCACTACAAAGCCAATTGCGGAGTTAATTCATGGAGCCAGCCAATTAACCTAAATTGCTTTAATTCATGTTGAATAATGCGGACTAGCATTCCTGTTGAAAATAGGATAAAATCTAGAATTTTTAAAAGTCCAATTCTTAAGATATACTTGGTGAATGCCCGTGCTGTATTTAATTTCGTATGGTCACATTCTGTCCGAATTTGATTGTGTACGCACTTTTTCTTATCTATTTCTAGAATGGTTCGTTGGCAGTAAAAATGACTGTAACAAATTTCATAGGATTTTATATTTTGAAGAACTTTTCAGTGCAATAAAACCGTGTAATGTAAGACTGATCATAAAAACCTCAATTTTTATATCGCAATACCAAAAAGGAGTCACCCCATTTTTGAAATTCTATTTAGTATTTGTATGAAAACGACATGTATAAAATTTCAGCTTTCTACGTGCGCGCTTCTAGGCAATGTAAAAATGTGAAAAACTAAATTTACGTATGGCAATGCTACAAAGGAGTTTTCTGCTATGTCCTGTTTTCGAACTTAAGTTACAATTTTTTTAAAAGGGCCATGTGGAAAATTTCGGCTCTATAAGTGAAAGTGTTCTGGAGTTATCGTGAGAACAAATAGATAAACGGACAAACAGACCGACAGACAGACGGATAGATGCAAAACTCAAAATAGGTTTTAACACTATTTCTACCGCGGTTGGATATATGCCTATTTCAACCAAAAGGTGTCTGTTGACACCTTTGCAATTAGATGCAAATAACTGGGAATAGTTGTTAAACAAGTAGAAAAGCTAGAATTGGTCTATGACCAATTCTTATGATACCATACATGAATGTCCGTAAAAAATTTCGTATGGTCATCGATCTATGCAAGTTTGATTTTTTGAAGTAGTTTTTCGCATATATTTCTAGAACGGTTTGTCGAACAGAAAAAATGATTATAAGAAATTTTATAGGATTTCGTATTCTGAAGAAGTTTTTAGTACAATAAAAATGTCTAGGACTGATCGTTTTCACAGTATATGTAAAAATCATAAATTTTAATATGGTAACACCAGGAAAGGGTTGGCCGATTTAGTCCATTTTTAAAATTTTATTTGCTATTATTATGAAAACACCATGTACCAAATTTCAACTCTCTATGTCGATGCGTTCTCAGGCAGTGTCCAGTGTATGGCAACCCCACGAAGGAGTTGCCCAATTTGTCTCATTTTCGAGCTTAATTTTACTTTTTTTGAAAAAGTCCGTGTACAAAATTTGAGCTTTCTAAGTATACGTGTTCTCGTGTTATCATGCGCACAAATGGACGAACAGACGGACGAACATGCACAAATCAAAATAACTTTTAATATTACGCGTGGGTGTATTTTGCTCTACCATCATTATTTCGAGGTGTTACAAACGGAATGACAAACTTAGTATACCCTTTAGATTTCATCTAGGGTATAATAAGAAGGATTTTATTTTTAACGTTACCTGTTTTCATAATTAGAAAAATAAACAAAAATTTTGATATTATTATGAACAATATGTAAATAATAAATTCAGTTCTCATAATCAATAATCAGTACTACTGGAATGATCTGCAGTGAAATGCCAATTGGAACGTTATATTCACAAAAACCGAATATAGCGGAGATTTTCCGATTTCTTCCAATTGGAATGGGGTGTTCTCGAATTATGAATTATAAATGAAACGGTGCTGTCATATATGGTGTTGATATTTATGTGTAAATTGATTTAAGATTACATAATGTTACAAAGTTGTTATGGTGTGTAGAGACACTGTTCACGCCCAATCAGCTTTTTTATATATTTTCGTTACAACCTTTCTTGCCAAATTTACAATAAATTGCATCAGGAACGCTGTATCATTTGTAGTGTTGATTATTGTATATATATTACTCAAATTGCTTAAATTTATATTAATAACTTATACATACTATAATATTGCATACATACATACACTGTTGCGCTGGTATCATCATAGTTAACCACTCGCTGTTCGGCCAACCTAAAATTAAAAGAAAAATTAGGCTAAAGGTTAAGAAAAATAGGCTTACCAGCATCTGGGAAGACACAGATGCTAAGGGTCCCACTATGACCTGAAATAAACAAAAAAAAAAAAAGAATTAAAAGATGAACTCAAAAGATAAACATTAAGGTAATAAATGAATTTTTACACAACAAATTGTGTTTACATACATAGTACCTCACCATGCATGCAAAGAATAACAAAAAAAAAAACTTTATGTTCAGCAACATAGAGCATAAAGGTATCTCAAGTACCCACGTACGGGCACATAATAAACCCATTTTCAAGGCATTCATGAATACCTGAGATGAGACTTTTGCAAACAAAAACTCACCTTGACAGGTAAACACGGTATTAGAAAATGTTGGGATTTTCACATGAAAGTACACATAAAAGAAAGAAAATTACATACCAACCTGTAGTAAATGGATTATTCCCTCGCTGAATACTGGTTCACCACACAAAACACTATTTTTTACATAAAAATTAACAAAAAGTAACACGCGCGCGACTGACAATTTGCATATAAACACTGACGTATACTTCATACTTTCGCGACGTTCAAAATGTCATCCCGGGGTAAAACGAGACGACGAATCCGATGGGCGCGTTCGCGTCGCGATATTTTTCACGTGTTACGGATAATTCGCGATGTTATAAATTTCCCTGTACACCAATGAGTTCGAAAGAGACACAAAGGTGTGAAAGGGACAAGGATGAAGATGAACAAAATGAATTTTGAGAGGAATACTTTAAATTGAAATTAAACATGGCGAAAACGATAAGTTATGGCAAAAAATAGAAAATGTATCAGAATTCCTCGAAATTAAAAAGAATTTCTATGGGAAAGGTGTCAAAAAATGCAACGTGCAATTTGACATCAATTGAGAATAATAAAATTATTCAAGATATCCAAATTTAGTTAAAAAATCAAAGAATTCGATTTTATGGATATGAAATCGGAACAAATTTTCTTATAAAAAGGGGGTTCATTCTTCATTCTGGCTTCATATGCGAGCTAATGCAGTAGCATTCCTCCCACCATTTGCAAATCTTCTCAAGTGTCATCAATAAAGGAAATAGAAATTTCAGCAACTTTAGTATACTCTTCAACAATAGAATCTTTAAAGTTTTTTTTTTCAAGGACAATTAGCAACCGCAACAGATTTTCAAGTGAATTCATTAGTTGAATTTTAATAACAACAAATTTAAATTAAATTCAAGGTAACTTTGTGAATTAATCATTTATCTTCAATTTGGGTTGAATTTCATTGTGTTTGCATGCCAGGTGTTGGTTATACACACATGTATGAATTTAACAAGAACAATTGAATTTTTTATTCTTAATATCTTCCTTTCAGCCATTTAACTAATTCACTCAAGTAAATCAAAATTTCTAACAATTATTTATCGTGTGAAACATATGCCATTAGCTCAGTTTTGCACAACATAATAATTAAGAAACTAGATCTACCTTGAGTTCTAATTATTATTTACTTTCAGCCACTAGTAAATATATTAGTTAAGAACCAGAAAGGAAAATTTATATATATATATATATATATATGAATTTGTAACGTAGCATAATTTTCTAATTTGGCATTATTGAAAAGAAAGAGATAAATTCGAGTAAAATATAATTCTTTTGTACATTTAAATTTCCTTTAGTTATTAAATACATAGAACAATACAGTGAATCAGTGAATTCCAAGTGAAGTTTCTAAGCTTGTACGTGAAAGTTGAGGGAAGTAAATTTTGCATATTGATAGAATTTGTTCAAGTAATTAATTTCCTCATACGATTAATATTTGTTTAGTCATTAGTATTATTTGTTGCAATAAATAATTGAGTGAATAATACAGTGACAAATTATCTTTTTTTATTTAACCGCTACACTCCACCAGAATATTTTCTTTCAGCATACGTGGATTCTCGTTTGTAATTGCAGTTTTCTTTCGAAAGTTAATTATAAGAATTGACAGATTTCATTAAACTGTACTTTGCGAAAGCAGTCTATTCGTATTTGTTAATTAGTGGAATTGACATAAGCCGTGGGAAAACACTCGCACTTCATGGAATTCCATTGATAACGATTACGTGAATGGTATTCGTTTTCTTTTTACATCCAGGAATGAAATTTGGTACGTTCTTCTGAATTTGGACTTCATCAAGTGTATGGTCATCAGTTGTGCAGTTTTACGTTAGTTAAGTAAATAATTCAATTTGAAAGTGTGCTTTTGTAAACTTCTTGCACTGAAGACTTTCAGTACAGTTGGCTACATAAAGTATCACTTTCAAATACTAAATAGAGCAACGTGAATAGCACGTGCAGCTATTTAACACCTGGCTACAGTGTTCAACATCGTGTTGCAATTACATAGTAATGTACTAAATAGACATCTTATGGTAGCAGTAGGTATACCATATGCATATTTTATACCCAGGATGAGGATCATTATAGAAAAAAGATTAAACTCAGAAAATAACTTTAAATTCAAATTTTAAAAGTTGTCGTTTGGCGCCTTTGGTAGAAATAGTGTTAATATGGATGTCCAACCCATTTTGTTCTACCAGCATTGCTTTCATGCGTTTCAAACGGAATGACAAACGTAGTATATGTATCCAATAGATTTCATCTAGAGTGTAAAAATATAGTCAGTGTATTTGGCGAATTTAAGCGACTAAATCACGGATTCATAGCAATGTCTTAATATACCACACATGAATATTATAGACTTAGGTAAAACTCAATATATACAAACGTCAAGTAAGTTGGCGCAATGCTAAGGTTTTCCATAAGTTTTATTATTGCTAATAATTCGGTCAGTAACAAAAACTAAGAAAAATGGTAGTCATGGTGTTTTTGTGGAATGACTAATTCCTGAAGAAGAATAATGTTATAAAAATTTGGTTGTTAAATTATAAACAAAATTATTTGCACCTTCTCCAAAGTCAAAAAAATTGTTTGTAGGCTCAGATGGTTGTGGTTTTCTATCAAATTCTTCATAATTTACTCCCTGATATTTCTCTACATATCGCACCAGTAAAGTTATTAAATAGTTTGGCATTAATAAAATTTAATGCTCCTTCCTAATTTAAATGTTGAACGTTTAGTTTTGTTGCGAAATTTTTAACAAGATATTGATTTATGATTTTGAGGTTATTTTATAAATGTTTTAACGTATGCCCTTAAAATACTTTTAATATAATTTTTGTGTAACTTAATTAACTTACCTTCTTTTAATCAATGTAACTTAAGATCAACAATTGCATTTTGCATTGCTATTGAATTTGCAGTAGCATGACATTGTCACAAATTCAATGTATACAAAGATTACCAGATGCAATAATTTTAAGGAATTTAATGAATTGAATTGGAAGATATTGGATTTTCCCACATCTAATGCATAGAGACTCATTGCTAAGCGTGTAATGTAAATGTATTAATCAATGCCCTAAATATTCAATGCATTGTATTGGTCCCATCTATAATTGCTGAAGTTATTACAATCGGACTGTCTACCATTGTGATGAGCTTTAAAATTTGAGTAGTAAGATTCTCTATCATTCCCTGTACAATGGCACGGCTGAGGGAGGGTGGGTGGGGGGGGGGGGGTTGAACCCATTGTTGCCCCGAAAATTATTTTGATATGGAAAGATACAGTCACGTCATATTCCGGTTTTCAATTGCTTTCGGCCATCCAAACAGTGAATTATCATGCTGTTTCTTCATTCAGTATACTCTGAGCTTTACAAACAGAAAATCAAGACTCAACAGATTTCCGAAATATGAAAACAATGTGCGAAGCGTGTGACATAACCGTTGCGAAGCCAATACTCAGAAAAATTAATAGTCAAAATCAACTACTTTGTAACTATATCTACGATTGAAATAAAGATTACTATTATTCCTTAGTTACTTATTAACTATTTAATAGTCAATTTGTCTATTGACATATTCGGTAATTAAAATAGTTACATTTGTTAGATATTACATAACTAATTGTATGTTGAATTTAATAAATAAATAGTTAATAATTTGTCATGTAATAAAATTAAACAAAATAATTTATTTTTTGTTTTTATTTAAATGTACATATATATACGTTAAAGTAATTGGGAATGTATAATGTTCATTCTTAAAAACTATTATTAAAGCCGGAGTTGCAATGTGACTCAGTGACTTTTGCTTTTGTTGTCCCAATGATGTAGATCGATATGATGTCGCACTAACACGTTTTAATTTTATTTCTATCATAAAATATGGACTCTAAATAATTTAATTAACTAGTTATTAAATACTATAGTATTAATTAAAACTTACTATTTTCACTTACAATTTCAAATTCCCGGAAAAATAAATTGTTTCACGTTCCCGCCGTCACCGATATTCTTATCTTTCATTGGGAGACGGCGCGGCGCTCGAACTTATGTTTCGCTTCATCTGGCGCGCAATACTATCGCACCGGACCATCTCCGATTTAGATGAAACCTTCACTTGAACAGAATACCAAAATAACTCACCCATATTTTTTTTGTTTTCACCTACCAGGGCCTACACCACCATAGAAGTGTTGGAAATTACATGATTTTACGATGGTATGTCAATTTAAAAAAAATCGTGTCTCGAGAAGCGAGCAACCGAATTTTCTAATTCAAACGCCAAGTGAAACTTAATGCTAATTTCTGTTAACATTATTATTATTTTTTTGTTTGTTAAAAAGAAATTGTATTATTCAGTAGTGAGGACTTCTAGCACTTTTTTCTTTTTCATTTTCAACCTAGAAAGCTTATCTATCTATGTACAAAAAAAAAAAAAAACAAAAAAAATGTGGTGTTCGGCTTCGTTTTTGAGATATGAGTTTTTAAAGTCACCGTATACCTTAAGTAACTCATTATGGGAGAACCAGATTGAGGGGGATCTATTGTTTTTGTTTTTACTGGTTACCTCTGGCACATTTTTATTTTTTTTTGTATTTTTATTTTGAAACTGGAAGCCTTATTCAACTATGAATAAAAAATTGCGATGGTGTTCGGTTTCGTTGAAGCAAGTTGGAATTTGTATGAGATAAATGGTGTCGGGTTTTCAGTAGCAACTTTATTATAAAGTAATTTAGCGAACCATGCAGTCTAATTTTGTTAATTATTCCTAAAGAACTGGGAATAAAGACATACGGTTTTTTTTTTTCAAATGAAAAGTGATACATAACAGATAATTTTAGGAGAAAAAAGTGGCTTAAATATTGACAAATTTAGCAGAAAGATGGCGTTAGAAATAATGTTATGGCCGATGAAACGTACTATATTACATAAATCATATAAGATTCGGTAATTACAGATTATCAGATTGAAGTTTAGTTTAGAGAATTACTTTTAGGGCAAATAGAGGTTGTAATTAATTACCTTTATGTAGCACTCCTAGGTAATTTAGGAACTAAAAAATTCATATGAAAAAATTATTTTTTAAAATATCCGAAAAGTCCTTGTCTCCATCCCCACATCGCTGGGCTCACCCCTTTTATTTACAGTTCTAATATTGCTGCATATATTAGCTATATTGTGAAAAAAAAAAAAATATCGATAGCCATCCAATATCTGCATAGAAATATCGATTCTGGTGGATCAAGATAATTTGAGGTTACCCGAAAAAGGCTCAATTTGGTCGTCTTCCAGCACAGAAGAGACTTCATAAAATTTTAAATATAAGCTTTAAAGCATGTCTGTAGAATGAAATCACATCTAAATTTTCTTCCCTAATGAAATATCTAATTGGCTTTTATATCTGATAATTAGAAATTAGAAAAGAAACCAGTACTTTTTAAGTGGAAAATGGACGCTTTTTGAGTGAAATAATGGTCTTATATTGATATCATGCTTGCGAAGAACCGTTACGTCGGCGTAATTTATTATTCAAACAAAAAACGTTCACAACAGACCGGTAATGCATATGGAAGATAGAACGGGCTAAATGAAGGGATGAGGAAGGTGTGTATGAACCAAGTGCCAAAAAAGCCCTTTGAAATTCACAGGATCAAAAAATGAACCCCACCACTCGATCGCATTCTCTTCTCTCTTTAATATAATACCCCATATGCCCCACTTTGGACAACCCTTATGCTCTGGGGTGGTACAACTCACCAACCCCCGAGCCAACAAACCAAATTTTTCCACCTTTCATTTTCTACCGAATCCTGGCATCAAGTTAAAGTATTTCCAACTGTAAGGAAGCCGTTAGATGTAAGCAACATTCTTAGCTGAAAATGTTCCCGCGCTTTGTGTATATTCTATTTCTGTATGTATCCTTCACTCGGATGCATTTTTGCAATCAACGGTAGAGATGCGTCTGCTTGAATACTTTGCTTTACTCCACAAGTATCCGAATAATGCCGCAATGGTCTTGCCTTATCTTTGTTTGATCAATACCAGATTAATTCTTTCCAAGGTCATTTATAACAAGATTTTCCCTAGTGTAGGCAGTAAGCAAATTTCTCCTATTTATATCTGTCCAACCATCCGAGGAGATAAGCATTCCTTGCTTTTTCGTGAAACAGTAACAGGAAATCTGCTGATTTACTGGAAGTACTTAAACTCGCCTTTCATCCGACCCCGGAGTTTTGGAATTGAGAAGGGGTTTAAAAAGCTTCCTTCCATTCGACGTGGTATGCAGGTTTCTCGTTATGGATCACAAGGTATATGGTTGTAATATCCACATCACAGTTTAGCGATTTAGTCCTTTAAAGTTGTAGCTACAACGATTTCTTTTGTTATCGAAAAATATCATGAGTGCAACTTCACGAACATATCCGTTCGCAGATGTTAGAGTAGACACTAGTGAGATAATAAGTATTTTCTTTGATAACCTTTTCGAAACCAATAGTACCGACTGTGTTTTCATCCAGCCTTACCTAGTTTTTGGAGTCAGGATGTGTACATCTCGGCTTATTAGGATTTAGTAAGTTATGCACTTACGGACAAATTTACAACCCATTTTTGTGATACGTTGATCCGCTACTCGCTGCGCTTTACAAAGTTTCCGAATGGAAAAACAGACTACAAAGCAAGCCAATGTGGACGGACGTTAATAAGTTCGATAAGAAACATATACAGGGTGTCCCGTAAGTCGACGTCAAGCCAAAACCGGGTGATAGACCAAATCGTAATAGTTACCACTCACACTTCATGGAATGACTCTCCGTCTCAATCAAGCTGGAATCTTAAAGTTACGCTCTTAAGGCAAGCTTTGGGTACACTAGAATCAATTTTAGTAAGTGAAAAGAAATTTTTCGAGACTGGGTGTACATTTTCTCGAAAACAAAAGAAATGCCTATAATTTGAAAAATACATGACTTAGATTTTTTTTAAATATTTTTCTGGTAACTGTTACGATTTGGTCTATCACCCGGCTCCGGCTTGACGTCGACTTACGGGGCACCCTGTATAACGAAACCTTGTCCGAATTTGGTGGATAGAAAAAAGAAGGGGTGGCTACTGTTTTTCCGGGGGGGGGGGGCATTGAGTCAGAAGTCAGTCAGTTGTCAAGATCGAGAAACTGCAGAATAAAGAAAAGGTCGATTGAAAAAGAAAAAAAATTAGATAGTTAAAAATAAAGGAAGAAGTGTAGGCGCTTATTTAGCACTCGTGAGTGAGTTCTGGATCAAGGACCAACAAAGAAACAGGAAAGAAAAGGCTGAAAAGTATTATTTAAAGGAGCCGCGTGCTGATTGTGGAGGCAGGTAGATGGTATTTCGTTTTTTTTTTTGGTTAGAGTTGCATATTTTGTAGAGTGAATATGATTGAATATAAATTGATATTTCGTAATGAAAATTATAGTATTATATTTAAATGGAAAATATTCTTGATTTAGGTTTGGTCATACGCATATTTATTTTTCGATAGGAAATTACATACATATACTTATTGAAGTGAAATAAATCAAGAAAAATTTGGTAATCACACTGCGTAAAGTAATTTACTTCCGGTACACAGTACTGGTCGAAGAGGGAGTTTTCGTGGTTTCCCCCGTAATAAAAAAAAAAAAAACTAAGTGGCGTCCAAGAAATGGTTTTGTACTACATCGGTGAATACTGTGCTCAGTAACGTATGTTCTGTTAACTCTTGTTCCAGTCGCGCAATTAACTGGCGTCACAAGTTTGCCGTCCAACGTGGGGCCATCAATCAATCGAGGTTTACAAATTATAGACCGCAAATTTTATATGTTTTCAGTATTAATATAATTCTACCATTTAATTTTAGAATATAAATTTTGGTTTTATGTAAATTTACGTAAATATTGGTGGAACCAAGAATTCTGGTGAAACAGTTAGTGTACATAACAGGTACCTCAGGTACCGCTGCATGAGCTATGGGACTCACACATTTTTTTCTTCGGAATGCGAGAACACGTGCCACATATTTGTAGAGCACGTTTTATTGCGATCAGTATAAATTTTGGGTTTACATTGTTCGAGGAAATTTTGAAATTCGTAAAGTGAAGGTGTAGTCAAAGAAGAATTTTCCGTAATTTTGGCTATCCCCAGTTCATAAAAACCAAGTTGTTTCATTAAACGTTACAGTATAGATTTTTCAAGATTTTTGTTGCAAGATAAAATATAATCACTATCAGCAGAGTTCATTAATCGGGAAAATCAAGCCCGGTAGATATTTATACGCGCATAGGTATGTACTTACTTAGGAGGCTAAGTATTGCATCAAGTACCAAGCCATCCAGAGACTCCATGGTAACGAGTGAGATTCGAATTTAGTAGGCACTCTTTTTGATCCATTTTATTGAATACGAGAAATCCGGTCGTATATTGATTTGTTATTTGGGCAAAGTGCGTCCCAATTAGTGGAATTTATCCAAATTTATATTAAAATTGTGTAATGGGTATCTCGGATCGAATGTCATTTGGAAAAAAAGGAAAATCGAAAACAGAACTGTACATGTATATAAATAGAAACATGAGCATCGACAGCATCTTAATTGGTTGCACATAGGCCAGGATATTTTCTTCTCCATTCAACAATTTTGTGCTTTTATATACATATATACAGGGTGTCCCGTAAGTCGACGTCAAGCCGGAACCAGGTGAAAGGCCAAATCGTAACAGTTACCAGAAAAATATAAAAAAAAATCTAAGTCATGTATTTTTCAAATTATAGACATTTCTTTTGTTTTCGAGAAAATGTACACCCTGTGATGGTTTTTTAGCTCCTGTTGCTACAAATCTTTACTTTTTTTTCAATTTTATTTTTCTTATGTAATCCCGAATAGTGCTTATGTAACCTGTTGCTTTAAGTTCGAAGACAACTGCTCCAGCTTGGAAGAAAATGTCACATTTTGCCGAACCAAGAATAGAAAATTAATATTTCACCCAACTTTAACTGGCTGTAATGAAAAAAAAATGTACTACGCCAGTTTGGCAAGTAACTTTAAAAAGTTGACGCATTTCATAAGGATTCTAAAATGGTACAACACTTGCTACATTATTTCTTAGATTACGGAAAAAAAAATTTTTTCTTCAAGAAACCCAGTTTCGAAAAATTTCTTTTCACGTACTAAAATTCATTCTAGTGTACCCAAAGCTTGCCTTAAGAGCGTTACTTTAATACTCTAGCTTGAGTGAGACGGAGAATCATTCCATGAAGTGTGAGTGAGACAGATACTGACTAAGTAAAAGTGCTTATGTAACCTGTTGCTTGAAATTCTAAGCGAAGCTCACCGAGTATTACAAAACCATGAGCTACACCCATACCATGTGCAGCGAGTACAAACCCTGCTACCTCGGGATTATCAACCTCGGGTTGAGTTTTACCAAACGATGCTACAATGACAACGGGAAGATCCGCGATTTTTCGAGAAAATTTTGTGGTCGGATGAATCGACGTTTAAAAAAGACGGATAGATGAACCTACACAACTTACACGAGTGGCACGTAGAGAATCCGAATTTAATGAGACAAAATAGATCTCAATATCGTTTTAAAATAAACATATGGACCGGAATTTTAAACGGAAAAGTCATAGGACCTTTTGAGTTGCCAGAGGTCTTTAATGCTGAAGTTTATTTAGATTTTTTACAAAACCGTTTACCTAATTTACTGGAAGGCATGCCACTAAGTATTTACAGAGAGATGTGGTATCAGCAAGACGGCTGACCAGCGTACTATGCCCTTTCAGTTAGAGAATATCTCAATGAATAATATCCGTACAGATGGATAGGGCGGTCTGGTACGATCTCGTGGCCAGCCCGTTCACCTGATCTAAATCCATTAGATTTCTTTTACTGGGGAGCAGTAAAAGAGAAAGTTTATAAGAAGTCAATTGAATATTTAGCCGAGCTTCGGCAAAGAATTACGGAAGCAGTTGAATTAGTCAATAACGGAAGAATTGCCCGTCTGATAACCCGATCTTTTTTAAGAAGATGTCGAGCTTGTATTGAAGCCGAAGGAAGGCAGTTTGAACATCTTTTGTAAATAATAAATCTAAGCATCCAAATTATTGGTGTTTAATTTTAAAATTAAGGAAAATTTGTCCTAAATTTAACAAAAAGTTAACATCTGTAACTAGATAGCGTCACTATCTGTCTCACTCACACTTCATGGAATAACTCATCGTCTCACTCAAGCTAGCTTTGGGTACACTAGAATCAATTTTAGTACGTGAAAAGAAATTTTTCGAAACTGGGTTTCTTGAAGAAAAAAGTTTTTTTTCCGTAATCTAGAAATAATGTAGCAAGTGTTGTACCATTTTAGAATCCTTATTAAATGCGTCAACTTCTAACGTTACTTGCCAGCCTGGCGTAGTACATTTTTTTTCATTACAGCCAGTTAAAGTTGGGTGAAATATTAATTTTCTATTCTTGGTTCGGCAAAATGTGACATTTTCTTCCAAGCTGGAGCAGTTGTCTTCGAACTTAAAGCAACTGGTTACATATGCACTATTCGGGATTACATAAGAAAAATAAAATTGAAAAAAAGTAAAGATTTGTAGCAACAGGAGCTAAAAGACCATCACAAGGTGTAAATTTTCTCGAAAACAAAAGAAATGCCTATAATTTGAAAAATACATGACTTAGATTTTTTTTATATTTTTCTGGTAACTGTTACGATTTGGCCTATCACCTGGTTCCGGCTTCACGTCGACTTACGGGACACCCTATATATCTATAAAAAAAAAAAAACAAAATTATTTTTCTTGAATATATTCGCTTTACTTTTATAGGTTTATATAATTACATATTAGCACATTTTGAATTCCTAGCATAATGCTCATCTGAGTATAAAGTGGGGAAGTATATCCGCAATCATAATCTACTGGATGGAATGGAATTTGAAGTAATATTTAGCAACGGCACTACTGTGATGAAAATAAGTATCCAGTCGTGTAAAATTATTTCATTAATAGCATAATATATTTCATAATGGAATAAATTTCACCCAGTTTTTTGCAATTAAGTTTTAAAGATTTATATCAATCCACGTGAATATTACGACAGCGACATTACACGGCGTCCTTATATTAAGTTAATACTTCTGTTAATAAATTTCAACCCTTTCCAAAGCAAGTGGATTTAGTAATATATCCAGAGTAATCTACGTCAGTTCATACTAGGTAATACCTTATATAGATACCCCATTTAATAAGTTATAATAAAGTGGCCGTTGGAGTAGTACTGTGCATAAAAGACCCTATAGTAAGAGAATCTGTTATGAGCGGTAGAACAGTTCTTGAGGCGCAGGAAATCAAATACGGCGGTCACATTATATATTATATTATTATATGGATATATACATACAGTTATAGCTTATGTGAAACTATAAAAGCGTGGTTTTGAACTTTTCTTGAACGTTTTTTTTTAATTTTATAGAATTAAGAAAGTAGGAAATATGGCCGAATCCTATCTAATTTAATTCATCTAATCTACTTTGTGCCGGTAAGTGCCACAGTTCGAAAAGGTTATAGAAAATAAATACCGCGGATTTGGAGAGTAAGAGAGAAGAAAATTATCACAGAAAGTGCAAGCGTATCACAGGCACAATCTACAATTTCTGTTTATTTCAAGGTGAATTAAATATTAATTGTTTCGGATAATTTTAGCCAGTACGTATATAATCAGGTGGTAGTAACAGATTTCGGATTACTGCTAAAGAATTCGTTGTATGCGCTATATCATTGGGTCTTGAAACCTAAAAATATGTGTGTCGGATTGATTGAATAGTAGAGAGGCGGAAGATAAAATCTTGTTCCGGCGTTGTTCTTATCAAGTGCCTGTTCAGAACGTAAGCTTATTACGATAAATCCTTGCATTTCTGAATGTCCGATTCCAGTAGAAGTATTGGAAAAAAATATATTGTGAGGAAAAACTAGATAATCTGAAGGCCGTGTAAATAGGAATATGAAGGTTGTGGTGGCAAATACGGACGCCCGCGTATGTTCATACAAACCAATGCTATCGTCGCGTCCCTATTTAGCGAAGATAATACGGCGCGTTCTGAATCATTGGTTCTAGCAGTCGCAAGCCGAACAAGCGGATGCAGTGCTGGATTGTGTGTGTCTGTTCCTATTGTAATGCCACTTGGTGGCATGCTGTGGATGTACGTGAGCTCGGATCGTGGGACTTGTAGAGCAGGTAACAATCTGCTATCGTATCCATAGCTCGCTTCAGGCACGGTTTCGTATTCTGGAAGTAAGAAAATATCTCGGCAGAATCAGGGTGTTCAGTACTTGAGCGACAACAACACATAACAATTGACTTGGCTAAAAGTTTTCTGACGCGGCATTAAACACAGGCATTAAACTTCTTCATACTTTAATATTTTTTTTCACAGCATTTTGAAAATTGTCCATAGTGTAAAATTCCAGTGATGCTATTATTCTCGTATGTTAATAAATATTCCACTCGTGCATTGCGCACAAAGTCCTGCCGGGAAAACATTCATGAATGATAACAGCAAAGAAGATAACGGTTCGAGTATTTTAAAATCCTTGTGGCTTTTATAAGGAAAATGTATTTCTCGGAAGAATCTGTATAGGAAGATTGTATGCAAGATGCATGGTTATGCTCCACTTTGATTTATGCATGAAGGAGCACTGTACTTGTATTTATGTATGTTTTCTACATTAAGGATCAAACGAAATTTTTTCAAAGGAAAAGTGTTTATAAACAGCATTTTAAAACAAGCATCAAAGGAAAAACGAATTTTAACGTTAAAATTTAAATAGATAGAATTAGGTATAACTCTTAGTCATTTTTTTCCTAATTATATAAATCCACGAGTCAAAAGCTAAAAATACAAAAGACAATAATTTTTTAAAAAAATAATTAATGGATTATCAAACGAATATTAAAAGACAAAGCTTGAAGTAGATTCAAATTGTGACGAATTTCATGCTTTTAATGCTAAAGATGTCGTGACCGTCACTAGTTTCTATTGACAAAAAAACATCACTTTGAGGAGGGAGACCATGACTTTATTTTTAATAATACGAACATCATTGACTATGAGAGTAATTGGTATAAACGTACTATCAGTGAAATGATACACATACAGGTCAATGACAACTGCATTAATGTTTGGAGATACATTAAACTGAAATGTAGTTGTGACACTAATAAACTCATACAAAAACACTATAATGATTTATGATACAATAGACTGATGTGTCTTCTGACTTTGATAATGTCTTGCTTCCACTTTGTTCTATTAGTACTAGACCATCTATTTCCTGTATTCTTTATCTATCTTATATAATGTTTTAATTTTAACCATACCGATGAGACCTCTCTGATCACTGGGTCGAAAAGTTCAATCATTTTTTTTTTGCACTTAAATGCATTTTGTAAATGTATTGAAACTATTTTCAATAAATTTCAGTCTGTTAGACGAGAAATCTTCTTCGTATAATCTTAATTACTGTAATTCCTATTGGTAATTTTTGTTGAGGTAATATATAGATAAGATTTTTACTGTTGTCAAGTGGATTCTTTTGTATGCATTTTTATAGCCCTGATGAAGCACTGAAATACAACGGGAACAGTTGGTGAAAAGAAAAATATTGTTTTAATATCCCATACCAGCTACAGTTACAGTATAAATCTTAGGGATAATACATTTACTCATATTTCTAGTAATCTTAGTAGTAGATCAATTCGAATTCTTGGATTTTTTCATAAGTGTCTGTGAAGTTCCAATCTGGGCTCTACATAAATGCGGAGGTGCCGGTAAAAAGAATAAGACTGGAGAAAACCAATTTGAAATGTCAACACTTAAAATATATTTTTCACAAATTTTCGCCTTCCCCTAGTAAGTCAATTATTCAATTCACTGCTTATGCTACTCGTAATAACAATTCAAATTAAAAACAATAAAAAATGAAAATAATATGAAGTGAAATCAAACAAATAATTAAAAAAAAATCATTCAGACATATGTAAATAATGCTAAGTTCATTCCTGCCTAGCTGGGAGTGATCAAAAAATAAAGTATAATTAAATTTAACACTTAAAACTTAATTCCGGGTTATCGCTGTCGATCTGTCTTGGCGACTGCTCAATTTGCAAGTGATTTGAGGCTTGCAGCAGCTACCTATTTATAGCTGCTGGAAGAATTGGCTTAGTAGGAGCAGTACGTCTGGTGGTGGCTTTCGCTTTGAAGCTATGCAACAGCATAGGATAGCGCTTGCAGTAGTGCTGCCATTAGAGATTCACTTGACGTGATGAAGGCGTCCATTAAAATTTGGAAGAAGAAGGCAGGTTACTAGCTGCCTATAAACGTCATTGGAACTTTGACGGTGGCTCCTATAAATGGTAATTGCCTTTTTGTTTGTTTTTAATTATAAACACCTTGTTTTTTTCGTGTACTTTCAGATGCCTTGGGAGTACTTGGGTGCATCGTGTGAAGCAGATTCCATAAGCAAGGCCCAAATTGATAAAGGCAGTGCCTATAGAGTGCGGCACTGGCAGAAGTTTGAAGTGAGTTTCAATTAAGTTTTTTATTTATATTGTTTTTAGAATATTGTACCGAAATGAAACAATATCAAAATACTTCTGTTATGAATATATTGCGTTTACTTGTCAAATTTATATTGGAAATTTCCCATATAACTATGAACAGAATTAGGATGCATTACGATAGTAGCACACCAGTGTCCGAAGAACCGCCTTTTGAGTTTCGGCTTGTCCTGGATAAGTCAAGGACATCTTCAATTCACATCCCGGATCACTATCGTAATGTTGCATAGATAACGTACCTTATTTTGTTCCTACTTTTACCGACACTGCTCTGGAAAAGAATATATCTAGTTCATCCAATTCCGTCAACCGCACCAGGAAGATGCATATTGAAAACAGTACTCCAAAATAAGTGATCTCTTTTAATTGCTCATTGTGATGAGCTGTATGCATTAATAGTTCTGGTACTTTATCTTATATGTATTATCGGCATGGCCAACTTAAAATTAGTTGAGAAAAATTGGAAGAGGCAATATTATATATAAGCTATAGCAGGAATAATATAAGTTAATAGATCTTATGTGTAACAGGTACCTGTTTTTTAAATTTCCTATAATTGCTGAAATAAACTGGAAAACTAAATAATAAGCACCGACGGCTAAGATGTGTAAGTTATACATAATTATAGCATATGAGCTAAAATTGTCCCTCTGACCACCTTCCATTCTTTTATCAATTAAAAAATAATTCCTTTCACATGAATCTACTTAGATTAACTCAATTCAACGAAACATAAACTGTATCTCACCACGATGCTTGGAATTGTCGCATTGGTTGCTGTAATAATTTTATGTAATTCCCCGAATTTTGCTACAATGCATGGCTTTCATATAGTACCTGCAACATGTCATGAACTTGGCTTAGAGGAATAAATCAACTTCATTTGTAAATCGCGATCTAATATCTGAACATTCTGCTAATGTGAGTAGTAAATGTAATTGAAATGAGAACAGAATCCCCGAATGGTCATCAGTTACAGGAGAACAAAAGCATAGTAGTATTAGCTTAGAGATTTGCCCACATTTGTCGTCTGTGCATGAAGCTGTGTGTGTTGAATTTCATTTCATATACTTTGGTCTTTGAGGCTAAATTGATAAATATTTCTTTTTTGATTTTGTAATTTCGAAGATTGTCAATTACCTCGGTATTTGTGAGTTCGTGGAAATTATATTTTAAACTGATTAAAATCCTTTGAAGCTTTTCTTTAGTTTTTATACAAAGTTATTTTTCTCTACTTATTATAAAATGTTTTCCATCTGTATGATCGAAAATTAGAAATATCAAACATCGACAACGAGAGTGTCACAACACAACAAATATAGTTTTTGGGAAAATCGCATTTTATTATTTTTTGTACCAGAAAATCTCTAGAAATTACCTTTGAAATTTACTGTGGGTATTTTGCGCTATCTCCCGGCAAGGACTGCACAATAATCATGACATTTTTTTAGCAGATAAAGTTGAAGACTGTTGATCTTTTGGCACTATGTCAGTTTCGTATTTATTTGTGTTGTGTTTTTTCGATGTGCGATATTTGAATCTCTTTATATTACGGCATTTCAATCAAAAATCTCGATCTAAATAGAAATTCTAAATTCTGCTATTTTGTCATAAAACTAAAAAAAAATATAAAAGCAAAAATAATGTTTGTTTTTTGTTCGAGATATAGAGCAAAATGTACTCAAAAACACAGATAGTTTGCAAAACTCCCTACAATCGTATATTCATTTTATGAAAGAAAACTCATACTTCCAAAATGAATCAAAATAGAGAAATTTAATCTTTCTATAATGTAGAGAGCGGAACTCGTACTTTCAAAATAAATGGAAATCTAAAACAAAGTTTTGTGTTGTTGGCGCACCATTCATAGACTCATAGGCTCATATTTTAAAGTGAAATTTTAATTAGTGTTCTAGTAAGAAACTACCTTGAAACCATGAGCATTGAAGATTTTTTGAGCTATCGACAAGAGAGAAAATGAGAAGATTTGTAGACTTTTACTTCGAAAATAAACAAAATAACATTCTAAGACTTTTATTCTACTGCGATTATAAATTGCCCGATGCATTTCAGCTTATCATGAATTTTGCGATCGATACTTAGGAGACCGTTTTTCTTGAAAACAATTTAGTTTTCAGAAACTGCATATGTATTTAAAATATGAACTCCGCACTGTCAAATAGATATTGGTTTGTTGGGAATTTTGGTTTTTGTACAGGGGCTTGATGCAATTTTTCTTGGAAACCAACAAATAAAAACTGTTTGGCGGATTTCGAAACACATTCAAAATATTAACCCAGCTCTATCGAAAGTTGGAAGTTTAGGGGTGTATACAGAGGTTTAATTATGAATTTCAGAAATCATACTTTTGCGTGTTTTTTTTTTGTCTCAGGGTCCCATACGTAGGTCCCAGAATTTCCGTATACCAGTCTCATTCCGTGGAGCGGTGCTTACAGTGTTTATATTGAAAATGTAAAATTCTGTTGTCTTTTTTTTTGTGTTTTAGAGAAAATTTATCTCAAATTTCCGTGTAGGTATATTACAAAAATTCCCAAGGTCTTGCATTCATCTTTTGAGTGGAATTCATACTTATAATATAAATCATAATCCAAAAAATCAAATTATACCGATAATAGTTAAAAATGGAGGAAATTATAATACAAAGGTTACCACAAAATCGAGGAGGTGAATTCCACAAATAACTGTAAACCGATAAAGGGGCGCAAAGTATAGGGCACCAGCTACATAATATTGTACTTAAGTACGACCTCTTTGACATATACTATTTCGAGGACAACAGATTTTTTATTTAGAATGAGCACGTTTTGGCATTGTGCACATCCACCAGTTCTTTTTGCCCTTTATACAACTAAAATCAAACAATGTGCCTCTACCATGAAATTATTGTCCTTTTAAATACCAATAACTGGGATGAATTATACCTGCATACAAAGTTATCTATTAGATATATGCACAAATTACATCATGTTCTGCTAAAATGGTTTGCATAGAGGTTTATTTATATAGGTATATTTAACTAATGAAATCTTTTCTAGACGTTTTAGGTTAAAAGATTTACATACATACTCTGAACAGATAATACTTTATTTTTGAAAACTTAGTAAACTTAATATATCTAGTGTGAAAAATTTAAGTAAAAAGTAAATATTCTTACCCATATAAATAATTTTAAAACAAAAGCAATAAGCTGAATTGAATTATGATAATTGATAGTAACACATATATTTTTTCAGCAAAATAACGATCTGTACTAATATGTTAAAATCTAAAATTATTTTCTAAATTCTTAATGTATTGAACGAACTTTTCAGGTCGCACTACCGTTTTGCATTTCTCGACTTTGTTACACAATAAAAACGTTCAATGGTCGCTGCTCTTCAAGTGAGGGTATTTTTTAATTTTTCTATAAATATACCCTGCAAAGAATCAAAAGCATTGCTTCCACTTAAGCCCAATTGTCGCAAATCATTTGGTAAAGAAAGTTATATGAGGGAGAGAACTTGAAACGAGTTCTTTTTGAACTTTGAAATTACAAGATTTAACCAATTGAATATATGTCATAGGATTGGAGTGGGGTGGTGATTATTACATCCTTGCTTTCTTCTGTTCGAAATTTTCGAGCTAAAAAAACAAGGCATCCTTAAATGTTTATATTATCACACATGTTGATAAATAACCGCATTTTTATTAGTAAACCGTGTACAAAATTTCATCTATCTACGGTGATGCGTTCTCTGCCAGTGTCCAAATTTATTGTGAAAAATGAAATTCTTAAATGCCAACCCCGCATGCAAAATTTCAGATCTCTAAGTGCACACCTTCTCGAGTTATAGTGAGGACAGACGGATAGACGGATGGACAGATGCATAAATGGACGGACAAACGGACAGACGAATGTACAAAAATTAAAATAGCAGTTAATATCATGCATTGGTGTCCAATCCACTTTGCTCTACCATCATTATTTCTATGTGTTACAAACGGAATGACAAACTTAGTATACCCAAACATTTCACCATCTTCCAAATTGACCAGAACTCATGCCAATTGAAAAATATTGGACGTGTATCAAACCAAAATTAAAGGAAGATAACAAAACAGGATTCCTGTAATATAAAATATTTTTCAAGACCATATAAAATTTCTTGAGAAACTATCAAAAAAGTAAATGTATAAAACTTAATGCGTAATGTTAAGAAAAAAGTCCGCAATTTTTATAAAAATAAATCAGTATACTATAAAACCTTTATTTTATGTACTCAAATATTTAAAATGTATTATACCAACTCATGTGAGGGCTGAACCCAAGAAAAACGCACCTCTCGTGTATATCATCATAATTTCCATTATGAGCACGAATCTACGCACTAACACAAATAATCAATCCTTAGGTTAAAATAATTTAAATATAATTTTATTATTAAGTGAAGATCAATACTTGATATGCATTTAAGTAATAAAAGTAAGACGGTAACTAGCGAAAGTTTTCTTAAAACTTAGTTTAAATTTTAAACTGACTCCAAGATGCTTACAAAGTGTCAGAACTATAATTTCTAAGTTATAAGAAATTCAAAGGATACCTACCACTAGTTAAGGCTTCAATATTTAAGAAAAAATAAAGTGTGTGTAAAGGTCTCTCAAATATGTTGAATATTACCATAGATGGCACAAGAACTAGATGTCGCATACGGTACCAAAAAAGTATACAAAATTTATATGGCTGGGTGGTCCATTCCGGAATGGACCACAACATTTGAAAGGATGTATACGTCGAGTGATTGATATTCTTTCGTATCTGAAGTGTTGAAGAAGTCGATCAAATGTATACAAAACTGCTATTATAAAAACATTTGCTTTCGGCATGCTCTAAACCATATTATGGTCCATTCGAGAATGTACTACCTATTTCAAAATCTGTATACTCTATTCTAGTATGACATGCGACATCTAGTTCTTGTGCCATCTATGATATTACACAGTAAAATAAGCTAAAGAAAGGTAAAAAAGGGATTTTTAGTATGGGAGTTGATGTAGGGTGCTCCTGAGAGTATTGTCGCGGTAACCCAGACACAAAACAAATTCGAGAAAAAGAAAGTAAAAACTACTGAAAACGAAGAATCTATTAGCCATGCATATGGCTTGAGAAAATAATTGTAAAATAAAGATATTGTGAAAGTTTTGTTTAAATATTATTTTCCATATCTACCTTTCTTAATGACAAAAATGACGAACGTATGTACATCGCTACAAAAACATACATTTGCTACTGTCTTTCTCAAGTCACTAAAATGACGAACATATTATGTACATACTATATGTAGTTACAAATATAAATTTATTTTTCGATCGTAGAAAAAAATGTATAAAATTGGCTACCTGCAAGCAAGTAGTTTTTGTAGATACTTCTTGACGTGTATCTAAATATCAAGAATCATTGCATCTTATGTGCTTGTACGGCGTCTAAAATTGGCGATCGATTATGAAGGCCAAAGTCCCATCGTGTAACCCATTGACATTTATAAATTTTACGCCATTATCTCAAGGAAACGAGCTCTGGAATTTATGTGAGTATCTATTTGGGCACTCTGTTGTCGATATTCATGAATTATAATAAAGAAAGTTTTTTGCATTTTTTGATCAATATCGAAAATGTAATTCGATAATTCTTAGAACATTTCCCTAAAGAATTATTGTCTAACCAGAGAAAAATCAAATATCACATGAAAGGCAGTACTTTCCCATGTTTATTAATTATATAAAAAGGCGAGTATCGAAATAGAAAAGTGCTATTCTGCGAAAGAAATATCAATCTATTAAGGAAGTGTTAACATACAGAAACTAGAAGGTCCTCCTAACAAAGTTAAGGCCTCTGGTGGAAGATCAATCAAGAAAAAGGCTTATAAAGCTTTAGCTTTTATTCACTGTATAAGATTATTACTAAGTGTACGATCAGTAATAGTTTTCATTAAAAGTATACATTTGTAGTTAAATAACAGCGAAATTAAAACTTTAAATAAATAATTTTGAAATTTAAACCAGTGCGTGTGTTTTCAGAAATTATGAGGCGCCGATTAGACCTTAATAACCTTTGTGGTACCCCAAAAATACAACAATTCTCATTATAAGTAACAAATATCTAAATAAAAAAGCATTATGCCTTCTCGCTTGATATTCGTACGGAACCTTACAGGCATAAGGAGAGATACTTAAGTATAATGGCCAACATTATTTATTTTTTCAGATTCAGGTAAGCTAGATCCGGAGGGTGATTCTGATCTTTTATCGTACCATTTAGTCGTGAATTTTGACATATTTTGTCGCACTTTTTCTTTTAATACAGTTCATTTTGTGTCTTCACTATTATCTACGACAAAATGAACTATAATGAATTTTCGGTGAACAAACGTCAAAAAACACGACTAAATATACGACAAATTAGTCAGTTGCTCCCAGAGGTTGTGACAAAAATTTTACACTGGTAAATGGAAATTCTACATCTAATTAGAGCATTACAAGTGCTTAAATTCGAAATATTATTTTGAATTTGTAATGTGAAGTGTCATTTTCAGTTCATTCTATGTCATGTAAGGGTTGTTGACCTGAATAAAAATACGAAAAAATCAATAGAAAAGTTCATTTCGTTTAGTCGTATATTTTGACATTCAAGTACGACAAAAGATCAGAATCACCCTCCAGGTTATTGTCTAAGTTAATTTATTTATATACCTAAGTTTAATACCATGTGAACGAAGCACTTTAATGTATTTATTTTACATGCTTTAGTTGGAGTATCTTTTATTTTTTGATGATATTGAGTAAAGTGACACCAACATGAAGATATTGATTACGAAATTATTATTTTTCAAAAATAAGAAGTCTTTAAGATCAGAGGATACCAATTAACTGCATCGAACTTTATAATTTCCCCAAATTTTGACGTTGGCCAAGTTGAGAAATGTGCGGTGTCGAAATTCCCTTTTTCTTTAAAAAACATAATGAGATCTATAAGATGAGTCATAATTAGCAATTACACTGCATTGGTAAAAGAGACCGACTCTGAATTTCGCCAGTTCTGAAAGTTTATTTTCTCATTCTACTTTCTCTCCCTAAAAGGCTGCAGAAACACATGAAATAGCACTCTATGGTGCTTTGAGGCAACCTAATATAATCATGATGGTTGCAATCAAAATACAATCAACATACCAGTATTAAAGTTTTCACAATTTTGATGTTAAAAGTGGCGTAATAACCGATAGTAGCCATTACCCCATCATATTTCAGGTAAATCAATATATATGTTGGAAACGGTGATGGTATAATGAAAATATTGAAATTTGTGATTGTGCCTCTTCCAATTATGAAAACTTTTCACTCACGTTTTTATATTGAAAATCGCACGTTCGAGGGGCTGTTATCTAAAAATTTGGCCCACCCATTGTCGACGACAAGACTACAAGACTAAAATAAATATAAAGTTGGCGCTGAAATGGAAAATAAAATGTTAAACTTAACGAACAATAACAAAAACAACGACATGACCTAAGCGGCAATTTCTCATGTAAATTCTCCCAGAAATGACTCCTTTGGCTCATTATATATTCAGGGGTTGTTAATGCGCTTTTACAACTACAAATCATGGTGAAGGCTCTAGCAACAAAGTCTATTTTGGTAGCGTTATATGAGTATATTAGAGTGAATGGCTGCTTTAATTAAAACAAAAATGAGACAAAGCTTTTAGATGTCATGCTAGTCATGCCATCATACTTGGCTGCGGTCAATGGTCTTCGTATTTTTTTTTTCATTTTTTGAATAAGGAATTTTTTTGATATGGCACTGAGATAACGAAATTGTCAGGATTTTTAGAACATTTTTAAAGCAAAACTTGTAATGACTTTTATTAAGACTTTTAATTAGATTTTTCCACATTATGGGCTCCATGGAAGCACCATAAATATTACAGCCCGCAATGCATAATGAAAAATGAATTTCCGATTCTAAAATATGCTTTATTTGAGCTGCTTAAAAGAAACCTTTAAAAATTGAATTGAAATATTTAATGGGTATGACAATTCAAGTTGAAAAGTCTTAAGAGCGTAATGTGGGATCAATTTTAAGCAAAACATTTGCGTATGTACCTCATTAGATCTTAATAGTGATTTCCAAACAGCGTATTTTATACCCTAGATGATGAAATCACAAGTGAATTTGAAATTCCGTTTGTAACGCATAGAAATAATGATGGTAGAGCAAATTGTATTGGACACCCATGCATGTCCATCTGCCTGTCCGCTCGTATGTCCGTCTGTCTGTCCATCAGTGTGCTATTCTCTCGATAACTGGAAAATGCGCTTACTTAGAGAGCTGACATGATGCACACGGCTTCTTAAAAAAACTTATATTTAAGTTCAAAATGGGACAAATTGGTTAACTCCATCGTGGGGTTGCTATACCAAAATTTAATTTTTTACTATATATTTGGACACTGCCTGAGAACGCATAAACGTAGACAGCTGGAATTTTGTTCACGGCGTTTTCATAGCAACGGTAAATATAATTTCAAAAATGCGCTAAGTTTTACAACCTCATCTTAGTGTTGCCATACAAAAATTTATATTTTTTACGTATTCTGCGAAAAGGTTCAATCGTAGATGTTTACTTTTTTCATCTCTCAAGATCTTGAGAATATAAAATCATATGAAATTTATTACAGTCATTTTTGCTGCCGACGAACCGTTCTGGAAATACATAAGAAAAACTATTTTCACAATCAAACCACAGAGGGGGGTTACTATATGAAATTGCATACGGGCATTCATCCAGGGTATCGTAAGGATTAGTCTAGCCTTTTTTCTTATTTTTCCTAAATAAATGGCGCCTCAGTGTCCATTTGATAAATTTCTTCGGAAGCTTTAAAATTCTTGCAGTCAAGAATTAGGCTAGTACCTACCTTCAGCACTTCACAGCATAGCTTCCAGCAGAAAAAATTGTACCATTGTATTTACAGCCTGTTATTATTGAGCGTGAAAGTGGTTTGTGTATTTAAAACAACAACTTACTTGTCTTTTGTCATACCCCATACCTATGATGGATTTCCTTGAAAGTCCATCCATTTATGCGGTCATCTGCCCGCATCATACTTCTAATTACCTTGGTAGTAACTTTGTACATTTTAATTTTATGGAAAAAGTAAGGTTATATTCTTAGATACCTAGATAAAATCGGGCAAATCCCTAGAACTTTATTTACAAAAAATTACAGTTCTCATATTTTTGGGTGGTTATAGTGCGTTGATATAGCGAACTGAAATTATGTAGACGAACAAATGTCAAAAATGCATGTAATCTCACTATCAACAAGTAAAAAAGCTAGAATTGGCCTAAGACCAATTCTTATGACCCCCAAGATGAATACCCTTACGAAATTTCGTATTGTCACCTTTCTGTGCAACTTTGATGTTTGAAGTGGTTTTTCGCATATATTTCTAGAACGGTTTGTCAGACAGAAAAAATGATTATAACCAATCTTATAGAATTTCGTATTCTGAAGAAGTTTTAAGTACAGTAAAAATGTCTAGAACTGATCGTTTTCACAGTATACGTAGAAAACCTAAATTTGTATATTGCAATACCAAGAAGGAGCTGCCCGATTTAGTCTATTTTTGAAATTTTATTTACTAGTAAAATGAAAACAACACGTACCAAATTTCAGCTCTCAACGTCAACTCACTTTCAGGCAGAGTGCAAATATATAGTGGAAAACTAAATTTTTGTATGGCAATCCCACGAAGGAGTTGCCCGATATGTCTCATTTTTGAACGTAATTTTACTTTATTTTTTAAAGTCCATGCACAATATTTCAGCTCTCTCGAGTTATCGTGCGCACAGACAGACGGACGGACATGCAAAAATCAAAATAACTTTTAATATTATAAGTGGGTGCCCAATCCATTTTTGCTCTACCATCATTATTTCATTGTTACAAACGAAATGACAAACTTAGTGTAGGTACCCTATTGATTTCTAGGGTGTAAAAATGGGCGAAATCAGGCAACTCCCTCGTAGGTTGACAAAGAAAATTTTGACCTCTTGTAAATAATTCTGAAAATGCCTTTACTTATAGCCGCAAAAAAAAATTAATGATCCAGTTTGTTGACAAAATTAAGCATAGTTTTATTTGTGTTATAATTAAAACTTTTCTATTATAGTGCCCGTTTGAAAAACGTGTTCACTATCTAAAGACTAAAATCTTGTAATAGTAATTTCATGCAAAAAATAAAAGAAGCAACCTTCTGCTTTCCGCGTGAATGCTATTTCTTACGACACATATAACTCTTCCAACCTTTTAAACCGAAACTGTTTTCCGTTGGCATTAATAAATAACGCTGAAATTCCATACATACATATATTCAAATTGCAGTTTATTTCCTTGTTAAAAAGCGAATATTTTGTTTTTTGTTAATAAACAAATAATTTTTATTGAATATTATTAGAATCTGGTTTAGATGGAACATAGAAACCAAACGAGGCGGTTTCTTTTTTTTTTTTATAAACTTAATAATTTAATTAGAACTTTTGAAGGTGTAGAGCATAAGTGCATTGATCTAATGCACACAACATAATATGCAAAAAGAAAAAAACAAAAAAATTGCTTTACTATATGAATGGATCATACACTGCATAAATGAAATTGCAGTTGAGTAATCGTAAACAAGCAAAGAAAATTAAAGAAAAACAATTCTTTCATTAAAGCTTAACCATATGACAAGCATCATAGGTAAACAAATAAACCCATCATGAGTAAATAAGCACAAGCACTATGCGTGTGCAATGAACTTTGTGTATCGGTATAAAGCTTACTCGGCATTTTTGTATGCAATCACCAATTTCAGGTGATAAATCGTGCAAATTTAATTTTTACATGCATAATGATGAAGTAAGTGATTTTGTTAATGTATAAAAGACCTGTGATTTGGTTAATAAAATCAGAGTATTATCAGAACTCTCAAGGTGTCTTTTACTATAGCGAAGCTCCCTTAGCTCCTAATAATGGATACCCTTCAAGGTAAATAGAGCACTCTAGCTTTCATTCCATGGCCTGATATTAATAGAGCTCTTTAGATCTAAACTGATCAAGGTACCCCAAATAGAGCTGTCCGCAGCTCTGGTGATTTTTACATCGCTTATATTAAGACCAAACTTTGAGCTTTCCAGCTCTCACATGGTCGAGATATAAGTACCTAGAAGATCCATATAGCTCTAACGCTTGTATCTCTGTTTTAATAAAAGTTTGTTCTTCTCTTCATAAGATATTCTGCAATGGGTATATTTGCGAAGCGCACAACCCAAAATTAATCTAGTCAAAAATACTTTGCGAAGCGCACACCTATTGTTAAGTGATTACGCATTGTTCTAGCACATATCTTTACCTGCCCTAAGTAATATACCCCCGTAGGGTATATTTGCCAAGCGCAAAAAAATACACACCCAGGCAGGCACACACACACACATGCAGGCAGGCAGGAGCACAAAAGACGAAAAAAGAAGAAGAAACAAATTTTTGTATTCCATCTAAAGCAGCTTCTAATAATATTTCATAAAAATTATTATCTTATTCAGATAATTAACTGTTCATACAAAAACCTTCATTAGCCCGCCATAAATACTTTTCCTGTAAAGAATCTTTCTTTAACAAAATTAAGAAAAAAACTGGAATCAGGATGGTTATATGAACATCTTGAAAAATCCCTAAAAAAACAGAAAATAACATAAAATCTAAATGACAACAGGAAAATCTAAGTTGGAAAATTGGTTCATATTTTTATGAGATTATCAACAAAATTTATTTTCTCCAATAACCGAATTTTTTCTGCGAACAAGCAATCCCTTCAAATAATGAAAGATTTGAGACTTGCTTGTGTCTTCTAATCCTTCGCAATGATGATGATCGTTCGTTGAATGATGTAAGCTTTTTGAATGACATAAAGCAGAATTCACAAAATATATTTAGAGTTAATAAATAAGAAAGCTGAGAGATTTTTGGACTCAGATAGTGGTGCTTGATGGGAAAATGAAAAATTTTGGGGAGTTTTCACAATTTACTCCCGTAATTATTATGTGACCAGTTTCATATTTAACGAGGACATTTACCTTATTAAATCTAAAAATGCACATCTTATATTAATTCCATTTCAGTTGAACTGTTTTAAGCCCATTCATATTTTTTAAAGTTTTTCAAAACAAAATGTAAAGTACCCACGGTAATAGCCTTTAATATTCTAATAAAATTTGCAATAAATTTAAAGTTTGCTTAATGTATAATGGAATTTAAAATTAATACGATAATATGAGCACTCCTTTATGTATCGGAAAACAATTAATATAATTGCATTTTGTATTTACTTGTATATGATTTGATTTAGGACTCTTTGCTGTAGTTTAACGAAAAAAAATATCTAAGAGCAAATAAAATCATGTGTCACTTTTATATTAGTCGCTCAGAAGCCAATGCGGTTAAGTCCAGAAAACAAAATTTGAGAAAATTATTTTTTTTTTTAATTTTTCGTATATTAATTTGATCACAAAAGCATATCAAGTTTTTTTTATAAGGGTAGGCTATGCAACAAAACAAGATATGTACAGGTTGTGTATATAAAAATATAAGAATTTATTGGGACAATGGAAGCAACTTAAAAACTTTGGGACTTATACCTTTTGGCAGCTGAAAAAATAAAAAATACTCGTATATGTAAAAATAATACGATAACATTTGCTGTGATAAATCTTATGTTTATTCATCATAATGAACATCTTCTTCTTCCCAGTTATCAAAATATAAATTTTGGTCTCCACGTGTTGTTCTTAATACCCTGTAAAAGTCGTGTTTTATTGGAGGTATATATTTTAATAAACTCATTATGTCTCTTCTAGTTGCTTTTGAAATTTTTCTGCCATTAGGATACAATAATAGTTGATTTATATTTTTTAAGATTACTGGCCTGCCTATTTTTGCTTTTTTTTATATTAATTGCATAAAATTAGTCATCCTCGTCGAAATTATATTTGAATTTAATATAGATTGGGCTTAATCTTTCTAGTTTTATCCACCGCATATTAAGCCAATGGAGAACAATGACTATTTTAGTTAATTATGCAGAATCATAATCACAAAATAAACAATTAATTCAGTGAAAGAATTATTGAAATCGGATAAAAAATGACGAAGTTATAGCTATTTTAGCGCCGCATTCTCAAAAACGCGCTCTAGCATGATGACGTCACTATACACAATACAATTCGCGGTCTAACGCAGCGCGAGTGTAGTTGCTGCGCCGCCGTGATAGTAAGCGCACGGGATTGGATTTGTTTTGTATTTATTTCATAAAATATCGTCTTATAAATATTATATTGTGCAAACTGGCATCGTGCGTGTTGTGTACCGTGACGTCATCACCAGATTCGCCGTTTTTAATTTCCGTTTTTTTTAAACTTCAATAACTTTGTCATTTTTTGACGGATTTGAGTCATTCAAAAAGAAATATACTCAGAAATATATATTGCTTTTGATCTGATATATTAAATTTGAATATCTTGTAGTAAGATTGTTCTCCATTGTTGATTTTTTTCTGTTGGTAATAGCATCTTCTAATGGTTTTGTGGAAAGGAAATCTTGGTGATTCATTTCGACAACGGTGAAAGGGTTTTCTCTTTTACTATTTTGAATTATGTGATACCAGTCGCTAGGATTATAAATATGCTGATTTTTTTTTTGCATGAGCTTCTATAACTGCAAAATCAGCGTTATTGGGCAAATAACTGTGCCCACTTAATAAAAATTTAAGCTCAATTGATTCAGTTTTTATCGTCTTCACTCTGAATTAATTTCAGTAAACTTAATACAGTTTTTATATTTCGATTCTGACCTGTACACGAATCTGAATACATTATAATTTTTAGAAAATCCTTTGCATATAATTTAATGTGTTTAGTTAAACACGTAGACACTTATTGTGAACCCCGAGATGTTGGGTTACAGGCCAAACATACATGTAGCTCTCGTTAGTATTTAAATCATGACAACCAAAATTATATACATATCAGTTTCTCATGTAATAAGCCACCGATGTGGAGAGCTTTGGAAATGCGAATGCTTATTCTAAATCAAAACTAAACACGTACTTTTCGTCTGAAGCTCTTAATCAATGATTAGCCATACTATTACGGGCAATTTCTGTATTTCGCAAGTTTCGTTGTGTTCAAAATCAGCAGCATATTTTTCTGCATTTGTTATAGATTGATTTTTAATTACCAAATAATCATATTTTTGGCAAGTATATTTTCAAGGTTGTTTAAAGTGTAAGTTAAATCAGCGTTTGGGATTATGAGCTCTTGTATAATGACTCGAAATAGCAGGAAATGAACTTATATGGTTTATTACATGGAAATCATCTATTTTGTTACCTGGAATATGATGCCCGCGGTGGTCCTTCAGATCTTCCTTTGAACAACAATTATATAGTCGCCCGTTACTTATTTGGTATGTTTCTTTAAAATAATTTTTGCAAACACCAACTTCTTTGCCCTTAAGTCTAATAAAATATTCAAAAGACTGAGATCTTAGTCTTTTGGTGTTATTTTTGGGTCGTTGTCTTTTGATAGCACAAACTCTAATCAACCTAATCATTCTGCCCATGACTAACAGTGACAGTTACTATGAATTTGTTATTTTTAGTGTTACAAACAAATATAGAAAACGAAGAATAATTTAGTTTTTATTTCAAATTTTAAGTATACGAATATTGATAAAAGTGTGAACTTATTCACAATGGCTTCTGAATTATTATACAACATATTCAGAAGGTATAAAAAAAATGGCTATCTGTCCTAGAAAAAACAAAGTAACGAGTAAATTCTTTAATACCTAAGAAAAATATGATGTATTCCATAAAAAATTTACAAAAACCAGAAAATATTAAAAAATGGACTTAACCACATTGGCTTCTGAGCGACTCCCGCATTTGAATGTGTTATAAAACTTCTGTTAATTTGGATAAGTTAAGCTCAGCTCATGTCCCAAATGAAGGTTAAAGTGATATTGGAATTTTTCCAATATTACAAGTTAATTTACAGAAAATTTTCTGCCCATTGTGTATCTTATCTTGGTAGATTATTTTATGGATAAGTTACAAATTAAATAACTAACTACCAAAAGCAATGCAGTGTGAATTTCTTTTAATTATTATATCTAAAAAACAAAAAAGATCCATGATAATTGTTTTTAAAACTAAAACTTGTCACCCATTACTATTTTCATAGCACATTTGATAGTTTATCACCATTCAAAAAGTTCCTTCATTTTTTCATTTAATATTGTCATTTCCTTATAGTCTCATTCATTCCTAAAAGAATTAACATACTAGACATTTTGTGGTGAGTATGATAAAAACTTTAATCTCAATGAACATCATGGAAGGCACGACCAGAGAAACAAGGAAAATTTATGAGAATTTGAGTGCCAATTACCGGACTGCATGTCACCACTTGGGGCACTGGGTAGAGAACACTCAATCATGATGCGAAGTCTTTCATACACGGATCCCCGCCCTGGTGCCAATCGAAACAGTCTCAATGAAGGAAATATCGTTACGGGTATATACCGTAGAGACAGTGAGTTCGCTGCCACCTACAGTCATAAAACATAGTTCATCCAAGGCAATTGGATTTTGAGCAATTATGTGCATAACAACCGTTTTTAATCAAGTTACAATTATTGATTATTGTATGATACGTTCACAGAACATAATGATAATTGACTTATTATTTGATCACCTAAATCGCAGGTAAACAATTTCACAGCCGTTATTACGTCCAACAGGATTTTCGTATAAACTTTAATTGTTGCCAAAACATTAAAGTGACGATACCATTGTCGAGTTATGGAAATTTCCGTAAGACTATGTTATTTCAATCACTTTAAAGGCAGCAAACTTTGTCATTCTAAAATTCTTTATGACACTAAATAGCAAACGGATCCAAGTAGTCCCTCGTATTCCTCAAAACTATCCTTTGTGCACGGCTCATATTGTATAATTATTTTATATTTCACAAACTTGTACATCATTTATGTAATATATACGTACTAAATAAATATGTACTTACTTTACAGCATTTTTATCCGAAAGTTCGGTATTAGAAACAAAACAATTTCGAGACTATCACGGGAAGAGATTTAAGCGTACATCGGTGAGGGGTTCTTATGTTAAGAGATATTTGACAGATATTTTCGTTTGCTAGAATACCAAGCCCCTTAAAAAAAATCTCCACAAAGTTAGAAATCAGTTGACGTCTGACATCTCTGAAATCTTTACGCAGAATACCAATTTCCGTTAACGGGCTTTGACAGGCCAGTTTAGAGGATAAGAGCGCTTATTTCTTACATATAGAATCAGGGGGATAGTTTATAAAAAACCAAGTAATCCATATCCGAAGCTTACACAAATAACAAATACTATAGATACTGAGCAGCCAGGGTAGCAGAATTATCAAATATGGTTATGATAAATAAAATTTCAAGCAGGGAAATTAAAAAGCGTACACGATTCCTAGATAAGTAAGATAGAAATTTCCATGAAGCTGAGCGCAGACTATAGAAAGCTTACTTTCAACCCCAGCTAAATTGCCTATAAGTCTTACTTTGATCATAAGTTCAATTGTGGTGCATCAATGTTGGATTGGCGAGTAACAGGAAAACGCTCGTTCTCTCGACTTATTTTAGTACTATTTCGGTAGACTTTAGATAACAATATAAAAACTACATAGCCCGAATTTGATAAAAATAATTGTAGGATATTCCCAACATTTTCTAAATGAATTTTCATCGATGAATCAATATATTGGGAGTAAAATACGAGGATGGAATTCTATAGGTTTTCGTAGAAAAATTTTAAGTAGCATTCTAACATGTTGCTGTGTAATATGTACAATTCTTTGCTAATATATTCCGTCATATTAGAAGGGTTCTTCTCAAAGAAAAGGCTTTAACACAGCAACGACATACACTCAGTACTCCCGAAGTGAATGCCCCTTTCAGAAATGCTCATATCTAGTTCCACAACAATTAAAGTGAAATATAAATGACAAATACAGAAAAGCGAAAAGTATTAAAGAAAAATAAAATCTGGATTGAAAGTAATTTGGTGCATAAAATACACATATAATTTAGCAAAAAAACTGCCAGTGCTAGTAATGTGTCATCTGTATCCAAAGAACTAAGCTCCCTAGAGCAGCACGGCGAAGCGTTGACGGAAGGTGGGGCACCAGTTGTCCACCGCCGTAAGTCGGCTAGTTTAGCAACCGTAGTACCGAAGTGCGTTACTAGACGATTTTCCTCATTAACAGGTGGGAAGATGTGTTTTGTGTTTGGTTGTTAGTTTCTGTTGTCGTCCGTCCTGCAGTATTTGTCTGGTATACGTATGGCTTTATGTCTTTATTCTGTCTGTATCTTCTTCCTTAGGATTTTTTAATATTATTAAATTCACGAGAATAACTCCAACATCTGCCCTGCCTAGCAGGACAGGACGTGTACGATAATTCGAATTTAAACTTATATGCATGAATACCCCATACATCTGTCCTGTGTAGAAGGAGAGGATGTGGACGATATCTTAAATTTATATCTGGACAAAATTTGGAAACAGATTTCAAAGTGATGCCGTGTAGGCTCCTATTTGGCGATACTTAACCAGTTTCGTTCCAGCCACAGAGCTCATCAGAAGTTTTCTAAACTAGCAAGTGTGAAATGAAAATATAAAAAGAATCATAGTGACTTCGTTGTTGAACATTATAAAAAGCTCGAAGCAGGGTACAAAGCAATTCAGCTCTACATATATTTACGTCATTTATGGAATCTCGTAAAATTTGAATGGAAAAAGCAGCGAATTGTATGGTATACACACATAATATGTAATTGTCGAAAAACATGTCTCCCAAACAAAAATAATTTGAAATTATCTATTTACGGAATTTTATTTACTTTTATATGAAAAAGATGGGGACGGTGTATAATTTCATTCAATTTACTAGATGTAAATTTATACAAAACTCTCTTCAAATATCTAAGATAAATGCTTATATGATTTCTGCCAAAATTACATGGTAACCAACTTTCTGATAGTAATAAATCCAAATCCTATAGATTTTCAGAGAGGGACTTTTCAGTATCCTACAGGCAGAAGCCCATTGCTCACACAACAACAGGTAATCGATTTATTAAGCACCAGCTCAAGATTAATCCATCACTTGATGTGGGTGATTTCCTGCCTTGTGAACAACTAATTTGTGGCCGTCAATTTTGATTTATATTTTCAGTTGATGTCCTGCCACGTAAAATAGCTTTCAAAGCCTCGAGCGAGAAGGATGTAAAGCATAGGTCACGTTGGTAAATTACAATGATTTTATTGTAGCAGATACTTAATTAATTCAGCTTATAAAAATAAACAATTCCATTCTGTCGATTAAATTGTTGGTTGAGCCTTAACATAATATGCATGCGTTCTTCAAACCTAGATGTATGAGTATTATGTAACAATAATAGTTTCCATTGACGAAATATAAATATTTTGATACCGTGGTGTAGTGCTTCTTACTTCTCCAGTAGAAGCATATTGGTTGGTTCCCATAGATTCAAACTATTTAATCTTATGCATGTATATTATGGTGCCACATTGTTTGGTTTGGAGCTAATTTAAATATAATTTATCATAAAGCTATGCCCTTGAGAATCATTGGGGAATTTCCACTTAGGTATTTGAGACTGTATTACATTCCTAAAAGAAGAATAGTAATTACAGAATGATATGACTGGTACTGTGTTGAAATGTTGGTAAATCTTAATTTTAAAGTTCTAGATCATTAAATAAACTGCATATGTTTATATATGTCTAGAACAGAAAAAATCTTAAGTGTATAGGTACATAGGTCTATGCAAATGTTACACTTTCGCTAAAGACTACCATTTTTCTCCTAAAGATAGTTTTTTTATCCTGCATTATCATGACACAGCAAAATGAATATGTCAACTACCTTGAGGTAAGAATTTGTGGTATACAGAAAAACGAATGCGAATGGAAATATAATGATAGATCTTTATAAAACTTTTTAAATGGCACTAAGCAAATATGTACGTACTTTATATAAATATTAAATATTAAATATTATTATAAATGTTACTGTTAGGGAACTACTTTAAAACATACAAATCATTAATTTTCATTGTATAAAATCATTACCTTTCATTCTATAAAATTTGGTTAGTTTGAAATATTTATGTCTATTGAATCAAACTCAAAATGTATTTTACTATAAATGTGTGTACCTCATTTAACATGTAATTCACTTAATCCATATCTGCATTATACTGTAAATCCTATTGTTCTTGAATTTTACGAATTTTGTACTTACCGCTGCTAGATAAGAGAAATCGAATTCTGTTCACTTGTTGTTAGTCGGTCAAGGAGCACAGACACACGTCACCTATTTGTTAAATAAAGCTGAACTTAAATTAAATTAATTAAAGACGAGTTTTGATTTAATATTACTACACATTCATCAAGGTTGAGAGTTGTTCGTGAGTTTTTTAATTTGGAAACATTTTTTGGTGCCGAAACCCGGGAATTATCCCGCATAAACTTCAATTGGTGATTGGAAGCCATTACATGGAATTTCATCAAGATTCAATTGGATTTTACCAAGATTAAGTTGGATTTCATCAGATTATATCACCACATCAAGATTACATTGGATTGCAACGAGATAACATTGCATTGCTACAGATGTGACATCAATTGCAGATAAGTACCTCTTTAATATTATGTAAAAAATCATACATACATACATACGTATATTGTAAATAGCTGCCCAAGAACAGCAGGAGTTAACATGCAAATCTGAATCATCTCACGCAAAATTGGAGTTCCTCGAGATAACACCGCATCGTTAAATTGTGGCGTAATGTAACATTCAGCTAAGTACCAGTTTTAGTTATACATAATTAAATAAATTCGACATTTTGATAATAATATTGCCTGCGCACATGAAATTTATCTTAAAAATTTATTATTGGAAATGAAATTAATAGTGAAGTGTTCATTGTTTATGAGCCTAACGGGATAGATACATTTATGAATACAATTATTTGAAGTGAAATTTGTACAAAAGGCATTTCAATCTAGCTTACATTATACGTAAATTACATATGGTGCCGAATTATATTATTGGAAATTAACTTTGCCTAAACACAGCATATTGAAGTGTTCATGAAATTAACGGGACAAATATAATTACGAATAATTATTTGGACTGAAATTTTATTTACAACGTTTCACGGCGGGCTTATGTTATATGTATTTTAAGTACATTTAGTGGTCGGAAAAATAATCATAATTCAAATTTAGTCAATAAATTAAGAAACGTCGATGCTGCGTGGACAATTTAGCTTTCAGGCTAAGGTTAAACATTAATGAGTGTTACTATTCAAACTGCACTTGTGTGTACACATTCAACTTTCAATTACTAAGGTTTGGGTGTGTATTTTAAATAAATTTCTGTACATTTTTGGAACCTCCATTCTTCAAAGGAAACAATAAATAATTATAGTGGGCTCAATATATCTATTCTATCGATTATAAGTATTCCCGTGATATTTGCATAATATTTTACAAATGGCTGATATATCTTTGCTAAAAAATCAAAGAGGCCGAATTAAGGGTTCAGTCACTCGTCTTAAGAACTTTACTGATAATATTTCAGAAGATAAAACCACGGAAGATTTAGAAACCCGATTAGAAAAACTAGAGGAGCTTTATTTTGAATTTAAGCAAATCGATGATGATCTTTCCAATAATAATGTTCAATCTGAATTCGAAGAATTTGAAAGTAAATACTTCGAAATAAAATCTAGCCTACTTAAAGTCTTGAAACAACGAGCAACAACAACGCAACCTCAAACTACCAACAATAATAATACAAATACCGCAGAACAATTAAACTCTACTATGAGTAGGTTCGTCGAGCAGCAAAGAAACCTTTTTGATACTGTCGCAAATCAGTCTCACAGCGATACGCTAGAGGTTAAGTTGCCAAGGGTTAATATTCCACCATTCACTGGCAGCTACATTGAATGGCCATCATTTAAAGATTTGTTCGAATCTACCATAGACAATCGAGAAGGATTGTCTAAGGTTCACAAACTACAGTACTTGAAAGGTCTTCTTCGAGGCGAACCTGCTTCACTAATTAAACACATCGCAGTTACGGACGTCAATTATCAGGAAGCATGGACCAAACTTAAACTGCGTTATGATAAAAAACGACAAATATTAACGTCATACATTAAAACCTTTATCAGTCAGCCTCCTTGCACAACTTCTTCAAGCAATTCTCTACGAAAATTAACAGATACTGCAGATGAATTGATTCGAGGTATTAAGATGTTGGGCGACGATGCTAAGAGTCGAGATCCTTGGCTCATATACATACTTCTCAATAAAACTGACTTAGAGACCCGACATGCCTGGGCGGAAGAATCTGCTGAGAAGGAATTTCCTTCGTTCGAGGATTTCTTAACATTCTTAAATCGACGCTGTGATGCTCTCGAATCTTTCGAACCTAGTCTTAAAAGACAACCAGTTACAAAACCGACAGTTCGTAGTTTACATACAGAAACCACTATTAATTGTCCTAAATGCAATCTTTCTCATCATTTATCAAAATGTCAAGGCTATAAGAGTATGGATATCGCAGCCAAACGTAATTTTGTTAGTAACCGCAATCTGTGCTTCAATTGCCTCAGTGCTGGACATCAAGTTCAGTTTTGTAAATCTAAATTTCAATGCCATTTTTGCAAAAAACTCCACCATTCTAGCTTACACATACAGGATGTGAAAGCCCCCGCACAAATAAAATCGCATCACGCATCAACAAACAAAGAGAATCCAGACCAGTTGATGAAGTTATCAAGAGTATCTGGTCAGCCTACTTCCTCCACTCGAATGGACAGTTACACGCACCAATGTAATCTTGATGAAGAAGATAGTTCTTCAGCCGCACTGAACGCATATAGTTCATATAACCATATCTTCAATAAAATTCCTATTTTACCAACAGCTATAGGACTTGTAGCTGATGCAACAAGTAGCTGGAAAACATGCAGGATATTATTGGACTCAGGGTCGCAAGCATCATTTATTTCGGAAGAATTCGCACAACGACTAGGTCTTAAGCGAGAAAAGGCTAAGATTATAGTCCGAGGTTTATCATCTGGTAAATCAGGGTACACCAAGGGCAAAATGTCACTCATTTTAAGTTCACCTGTGGATCAATCACAACAAATCAGAGTGGAAGCCTTCGTTCTGAACCGTCTCACATCACCGCAACCTCCGAGATATATCAACGTCGACAACTGTCCCATTTGGGACCTCATCCAACAATATGAATTAGCAGATCCGACTTTTAACCAGCCATCCAAAATAGATGTTTTGCTGGGAGCAGATCATGTATTGCACATATTAAGAGAAGGACGGCACGTTGTTTCACCAGCAGCTCCGGCGTTGCAAAATACCATTTTCGGGTATATAATTTCGGGACAAGCACCACAATCTATCCAAAATGAGAGTATAACATCTCTTCACATAAGCATAGCAAACGTAGATCAAGCATTAAGAAGATTCTGGGAAATTGAAGAGCTTCCAATTCAACAACCCAAATATTCAGAGGAGGAAGAGCATTGTGAATCAATGTTTAGCAAAACAATCAGGGTTGATTCCATTACAGGTAGATATGTGGTCCGACTACCATTCAGAAATAATAGTCCAGCCCTAGGAAATACACTCCTTTTGGCAACAAAGCAATTTCAAACACTTGAGCGTCGATTTCGAACTAACCCGGACCTGCAGAAGGAATATTCCGATTTCCTGGAAGAATATCGTAATTTAAAACATTTGGAGTCTGTACCACCTAATATGTTATATTCGAACATAGAAACTTTTTATCTGCCGCACCATGCTGTGCTGAAACCATCGAGTACTACAACCAGATTAAGAGTGGTTTTTAATGGTTCAGCTTCATCGTCATCAGGAATATCTCTTAATGATAAGATGCTGGTTGGTCCTAAAGTTCAAAGGGACTTAATACAAATCTTACTTTCATTCAGGACTCATCCAATTGCCATTACCGCAGACATAGAGAAAATGTTTCGGCAAATCCTTGTCGATGAAAGGGATAGAGCCTTTCAACGGATTGTTTGGAGGAAGTCTAGTGATCAACCATTACAACATTATCAGTTGACCACCGTCACTTATGGTACATCATCTGCGCCATTCTTAGCCACAAGAAGCCTGATGCAACTAACGGAAGAGTTCAAGGGACAATATCCTTCAGCAGAGAAGGCCTTGAAAAACAATTTTTACGTCGATGACTACTTGGGTGGAGCAAATACTCTGAAGGAAGCTCTAATTCTCAAAGAGCAGCTTATATCACTATTGCAATTGCGAGGGTTTTCCTTACGAAAATGGACATCGAATTCAAGGGAATTCCAAAACTCAATACCATTAGAGCATCAATCATTTGCTTCATTAAAAATTGATGATACACCGGATTCAATTAAAGTTCTCGGATTAAAATGGATTCCATCTGAGGATAAATTTGCCTTCGATATTACTAATAAGCTTACTCCACCAGCAACAAAACGCATTATTTTATCCGAATCAAGCAAAATCTTCGATCCTTTGGGACTGCTATCACCAATTACAATCTCATTCAAAATTCTGCTACAACAACTGTGGCTACTCAATTACGATTGGGACTCCCGTGTCTCTGATACCATTGCTGAAAAATGGACGAACCTATGGAAAGCTTTGCATCATATAAAGGAAGTCCGAATACCTCGTTTCATCGGTCCATCTTCATTGCTAGAGCTACACGGATTCTCAGACGCCTCCGAAATGGCATATTCAGCTGCAGTATATGGAAAGGTAACAACCGATGGGGCTGCTGTCACAATCACTCTAATTGCAGCCAAAACCAGAGTTGCACCAGTCAAACAAATAAGTCTTCCTAGATTGGAACTATGTGGGGCGCTTCTTTTAGTTAATCTGATCACGTTCATTTTATCAACGCTCTCACTTGAGAATACACCATGCTTTGCGTGGACTGATTCCGAAGTAGTGCTATCATGGCTTTCATCACACCCAAGAAAGTGGAAATGTTACATAGGAAATCGGACATCACAAATTCTGTCAATATTGCCAAGAAACTGCTGGCATCATGTGAGGTCGGCTGACAATCCTGCTGACTTGGCGACGCGAGGAATTTCCGCCATGGATCTTGTAAGGTCAAGGCTTTGGTGGAAGGGACCTGAATGGCTCGAAAGCAATTGGAACCAACAACCACCTGCAGTAATCAAGGAAAACCGTTTAGCAGAACTAGAAAGGCGAAATGAATCTATAGAAGTTTTTCACGCTGATGTTATTAACGACACTTTAGACACCCTATTTCAACGGCACTCACACATAATGCGAGTCGTTCGTATCCTTAGCAGATGTCTACGCTTCATCCTCAAATGCAAGAGCAAAGCACTAAGCTTACCAGAGTGGATAACTACATCCGAATTGGAAAAGGCCAAACGTGTCTGTTATAAATGGGTCCAAGCAAGTTTCTTCCCATCAGAGATTAAATGTCTTCAAACTGGTCAACAACTACCTACATCAAGTCGGTTATTATCCCTAGTACCCTTCCTGGACGTGGACGGTATTCTACGTGTAGGTGGACGGCTCCAGAATTCACTAATCAACTATAACGCAAAACATCCTATAATCCTGCCCAAGGATCACCCTTTCATTAGGGCTCTTATTAGATATAAACACGAATTGTATATGCATGCAGGTTTATCACTTCTCATGAATATCCTCAAGCAAGACTACTGGATTCTTTCAAGTCGATTAAGTATTAAGTCCTGCATTAAAACTTGTTTGAAATGCATCCGTTATCGAGCTGCTACATCGAAACAGTTAATGGCGAACCTACCTATACATCGGGTCACACCGACAAGAGCATTTGAGAATGTTGGTGTAGACTATGCAGGACCTCTATCAATACTACTACATAAGGGTCGCGGAGCAAGATGTTCAAAGGGATACATCGCGGTATTTGTCTGCCTTAGTACAAAAGCGTTACATCTGGAAGCAGTCACGGACTTGACTAGTGAATCCTTTATAGCATGTCTCAAAAGATTCACTTCCAGGCGAGGCTTACCATTAAACATATATAGCGACAATGGTACAAATTTTGTAGGCGCCAACAGGCAAATTCGAGAAGTTTTTGACTTAATAAAATCTCGTTATCATAACGAACTAATCACAAACTTTTTATCTAATTTGAAGGTATCGTGGCATTTTAATCCTCCTTCAGCTCCTCATTTTGGTGGCCTCTGGGAGGCCGGTGTTAAGGCTGTGAAGCGACACCTACATCGAATCATTGGAGACATCCGATTGACATTTGAGGAACTGGCTACATTTCTATCGCAAGTGGAGGCACTTCTGAACTCAAGGCCTCTAACTCCAATGACAAACGATATCAACGACCTAGATGCATTAACTCCAGCCCATTTTTTAATCGGTCAACCGATGGTGGCCCAACCTGAAGCACCTGTCGAAGATGTACGAGTATCAACACACCATCGATGGCGACACATCCAACAAATGCATCAGCATTTCTGGAAGCGGTGGCATTTGGAATATTTAAATCTTCTTCAACATCGACCAAAATGGCGTACTAAGTCTGTAAACCTAGAGATAGGAGATTTAGTCCTCCTAAAAGAAGATAATATGCCGCCTTCAACCTGGTTACTGGGCCGAATTATTGATACACACCCTGGTCGTGACAATCTGGTACGAGTCGCTACTATCAAGACAGTTAAGGGAAACATAAAGAGACCAATATCGAAAATCTGCAAGCTGCCAATTGAAGATAGTTAAGAGTTCTCTTAACTGGCGGGAGTATGTTAGGGAACTACTTTAAAACATACAAATCATTAATTTTCATTGTATAAAATCATTACCTTTCATTCTATAAAATTTGGTTAGTTTGAAATATTTATGTCTATTGAATCAAACTCAAAATGTATTTTACTATAAATGTGTGTACCTCATTTAACATGTAATTCACTTAATCCATATCTGCATTATACTGTAAATCCTATTGTTCTTGAATTTTACGAATTTTGTACTTACCGCTGCTAGATAAGAGAAATCGAATTCTGTTCACTTGTTGTTAGTCGGTCAAGGAGCACAGACACACGTCACCTATTTGTTAAATAAAGCTGAACTTAAATTAAATTAATTAAAGACGAGTTTTGATTTAATATTACTACACATTCATCAAGGTTGAGAGTTGTTCGTGAGTTTTTTAATTTGGAAACAGTTACTGAATCGAGAAAATCACGTGTGAATTTGTTTGAGGTCATTAAAGCTACAAAGAAAACTCAATAAATTAAGCAAAAGAAAGCTGAGGATGAGGGACCATCTGCATATTATGGTTCAATGGCCAAAGAATGGTTCTATAAATTTAAAAACATTCCAGTGAAGCCACATGTTTGTTAAAAACATAAAACCTATAATACAAAATGAAAGAAATAATATTCTCTAATATATAAAAAAAGTGTTGGTTCAGGTGAATTCTACACATTAAAATTAAAATTTTATTTATATAGGGTCCGCCAAATAACTTTTTTTTTTGAAAATGCTATAAAAACATCGAGTGTAGTAGCTTCGGCTGTGTGGCACGTAGCGCCGTCCTGTTGAAACCAAATGTTGCCAATATCCTCCTCTTCAATTTTCCTGAACAAAAATTCGTTCAACATGGCCCGATAACGATTGCCATTGACTGTAATGGCCACTCCTTGCTCATTTTCGAAGAAAAATGGCCCAATTATGCCTCTGGACCAAAATCCGCACCAAACAGTGACTCGTTTTGGGTGTATCGGCTTTTCAATATATGCGTGCGGGTTTTCTGTGCCCCAAATGCGACAATTTTGCTTGTTTACATACCCATCGAAATGAGCTTCATCCGAAAAGATGATTTTTTTGGCAAAATCGGCATCTTCTGTAAGTCGATCGCAGGCCCACTCAGCGAAGCGAAAACGCATTGGATGGTCAGTTGGCTTCAACTCCTGAACCAATTGGACTTTGTATGGCGTCATACCAAGATCTTTATGCAAAATTCCTCTCAATGATGTCTCCGAAATGTTCAATTGTTGAGAACGACGGTGAATTGATGTTGATGGCGCTTCACGCACACTTTCTGCCACACAATCCATATTCTCGGGTGTACGCACTGTTTTTGGCTTTTCACGCTTTGGTTTATCGATGAGGATGCCAGTTTCTTTCACTTTTTTCACAAGATAACGAACATACGGAGCTGACGGTGCTTCTCTTCTTTCAAAATCCGTACGCAATTTTCGCACACATTCTGCAACATTACCATGATTTTCAAAGTAATGTCGCAATATTTCCCAGCGTTGTTCAAGCGTATACACAACCATATTCGTTCAGCGGAAGAATAAAACTAATTATCTGTCAAATCAGACATGAGCTGAGTGTTACCATTCACGAAATAAGCACTAGTTGAAAAAAAAAACGTTAGATGGCGGACCCTTTATAAATTTAGATTCCATTTAAGTACTATACACTGCGATAAATTAGAAATAAAAAGCATACTACATATACGTTTTCTTTATTACTTTTTAAAGTAATAACTAAAGCGTAAGAAAACAGAACTTATGATTTTTATTTTTTTTTTATTTTTTTTTATTAAAAATAAAATAAAAGGATTGTCGAGGTTTTTATTTATTTTATTAAATTCTCGTTTTTATTCGATAAACAATAGGAATCAGCTGGTAAATCTATTAATAGAAAGGAGCAAGAACACCATCGAAATTCAACAAAAATACAACATTACGACCCAATTGCGGTCAGCCATAGCCAGCGAAGCTCCGTAAATATGTACCATGAGTACAGCAGTTGGGACAAAAATTGCTTCAAAAATGAATAGAAGAGACTCACTTAGCAGCAAGTATGCATAAAAAGCTTTGCTGTTGATCGCTCTCGCCCTGGTAAACAAGTGAGCAAAAGAATAACAGAAAGAACTTAAATGTTTTAAAAAGACTAACTGAATGTATTAAAATGTTTAAATAAAACCAGTTATTTAAGATAATTTAGCTAAAATGTAATTTCCTTAATAAAATATGAAGTTTGCAAGCGAAAGCGGCACCGGAATTACGCAGAATAAGTCCGCCGGCGCATGATCAGAAATAACGGAACTAATAGTGATTTCCAAGGAACAGCAAGATGGATTAACGCTCTGGTTTACTGCCATAATTGTGTTAGTATTAACATGCTCACGCTGGCGGGCGTGGCGCCAATATTCATGTTTTTCACTTTGAGACGGCGCTCGAATTTATATTTCGCTTCAGCGGGTGGTACGGAATTATCGCAACCGGACATCTCCGATTTAGATGAAACTTTCACAGCTTGTTTTCCCGTATCACTCTCCTCGGTATGGTGGTTAGAAATTTCGTGATTTTACGATAAACCTTCATTTTCAAAAAATTATATCTCTCGAACGGAGCAATCGGTTTTTCTGATTCAAATGCCAAATGAAGCTTAATGCTTAATATTTTTGACAAAGAAATATAGCAGCACTAAGCAAACAACATTTTTTTGTTAATAGTACTTTTTGTGTTGTTTTTTTTTCGAATAGGTACTAAGTATTATTCACTAGAGAGGACTTCGAGCACTTTTTTTATTGTAATTTTGAAGCTTCAAACCTTACACTATATACCCTACAAAAAATTGCTATGGGTTTGGCTTCATTTTTGAGATATTAATTGTTAAAGTCACCCGTATAGCCAATGGCACCTATATGGTTGCACTGCAACCTGGAGACCTCTATTTTTTTTTAAAGCTAGAAGCCTTATATGTTTATCTACAAAATTAGTTTTTCAGTAGCACACCTATATGTGCAGCAACTTATTTAGAAAGTATTTTAGCGGATCGTGCAATTAATTAATTATTCCTAAACGATTAGGAATACTGATTTGCAATATGAATGAGAGATGTCAAGTTATAGATAAATTAATGAGAAAATAGTGGCTTAAACCACAATTAAGTAAATATACAGATGAAGAATGCATATGAGAAAAATGAAAACTACGACGAAAATTGTAGCTAAGAAATGTTGTTACTAACAGAAAATGTTCCTAATATTCAGGAACACACCCAAGTTTCTACCTTTTGCCAAAGCAGTGCTTCGTTACAATATTATGGAAATCCTTGCATTACTTACAGAGAAAAAAGGATTTAGGTGTCTCAAGGTACCCGCCAAAAATTTTAAATCACGCGAAAACAATCAATTTGGTCGTCTTCCAGTACAGAAGAGATGCTATAAAAATTTTAAATATGCACGTTAAAGCTTGTATGTAGGATTAAATTGCATCTACATTTTCTACCCTAATTAGATATGTAATTAGTTTTTCAAATCGATAAATAATTTTGGATATAACGTTTTTTTGTACAAAAATGGACAAATTTTCAACTCATCATTATGAAGAACTGGTAAGTCGTGGAAGTTCACTTCTCAGGAGAAAAATGGTCGCAATAGAGTACTAATGAATGTGAAACAAAGAACGGAAGAAATATATGCAAAATATAACAACAGGGGTGTATATGACCCAAGTGCAAAATATCCGTCTTTCGGCGGTAAAAAATCAGTTATGAAGTAAAAATGATAAAAAAAGTACACCACTCGATTATCCGCTTCTCCCTCTTTAGTTTGATAGCAAACATGACCTATTTTGGATAACCCCAAATGGAGGTGGTACGACCCCCCATTTTCAAAAGCCCCTCCCCCAAAAATTTGTCATCTACATTTTTGTACTCTAAACTCTAAATTCGATGGAAAAAACCCAATGCTCTACGATCCTCCCACACAGAGTTAGCCGTCCTTCAATATTGCGACACTTCTCACGTTTTCCCTAATACCCCAAGTATGTTAGAGAGTCGCGAATGGAGAGTTAGGGAGTTTTAATCTTGGAAAACGAAAATTCTTATCTCCCAAACCCAAAAACTCTCCGAGTTACAGAATCCGGCTCCTAATGGGGGGGAAGTCCTCAATTTATATGTGGAAACTTACTTCAAATCTTTTCTTTGAAATTTACTGAACATTTTTCTTAGAATTTATACGCATTTTAGGTGGCCGACAATAATTTTTATGAGCGTAAACGCGTAAATACCCCCATAAAGACTTTTTTTTTAGAAATTCACAGAAAATGTCCCAAATGTCCCTTGCTTTTTTAATGACGACTCTTAAGAATATGCAAGACAAGACTAAGAGGATTTTTGGAGGATTATTTATTTTTTTGTTAATTTTAAATATGTTTAAATTGAAAGCATTACGTTTAGGCAATTCACAGCTGAACTTAAAATCAAATCCGGTTTACTTCTTAGTCATCCTAGCCTGAACAGGTCTTAAATCCATATACTTTGGATTATAACGTGTGAAAGGTTACAACACAATTTAGGAGACAATTTTCGCACTGCATGACAGAGTACATCCACCTGAGCATAGTTAACTATATAAACAATTTTCCAAATACTTTTTCTTATTAAACACTTCCAGTTATTAAACAGTTCGATCGCAATTTCACAAGTGTCGGAAATATCCGCAAATCTCATTCCAAAGAAGGATGCATTTCTGATAGTCGAAGGAGTTACCTGTCCTGTATTCAAGCATATAACTCTAAAGGAATTGTGAATCGAAATGACATCAACGTTTCATGATACAGCAAATTAAATTTAGGCCGGCTTTCATGAGGTTAAAAATGTGCTCACTTTTCTCGGTTCCGAGGCTAATATGAAAAGGTGTAGATTGGCACATTGCAAAAGGAAATATTTATGAGTTCAGGGTAGCGACTTAGGTAAGAAAATTGAGTACTTATTTCGAAACATGATGTGTACAAGTATATAAATATACGTCTGGTTGAATAAAGGTAGGTCTAGAAAATATTCTTAAGGAAAACTAGGTAATTAGCATGGCGCCGTGAATCTTAGGGTATATAGTGAGAATTAGTTTGGAGTGAATTTTCACATTACCTCCGAGCTCAGAATCGGGTTGATGTTAGTAAAGGTGACATATTTAATTCTAAAGTGCATTATAAATGTCATAAAATTTATGTCTATTTTTCGTCATTATTATGAGTCTGAGTTATATAGAAATTTTGAAATTTTCAAGGAACTAATAATAATCTATTGTGAGCAAATACAAGATTGGTGCAACTTTCATAGGACAAGATATAAAATCCTTATCCTTGATGTCCTTTTTCACATATACTTTTCGAGATAACGTGGATTCTCTAACTTTAAAATAAGCCATATTTCACTGTCGTAGAGTGAATAGAAAAAAAAGGACCAGGACAACATTTCTGCGAAATTTTAAAAATGCCAAAAGTCACGAAATACGCAATGTGCAGGGAAAATTTCTAATTTGTATTTATGTTTTCACAAACTCAACTCTCTAAGTTTGTAAAATTTAAAAAAAAGTTTGTATTGTGATGTATTATGGGAGTCTAAAAAATTTACAGGCGAAAATGTTAATGAATAGCTCGGCAGCCAAAATCGATTGTCTATATTGATAAGCACCAATATGTGTTTTGAAATTGTAACGCCGAGCTCAAATAGTAACTTGCTTTGACTTGATATTAAGGTCAAACTGAAACTCGGACAAATTTTTCATACGGCTTGTGTCTTATAATAAAGGACAATAGAAATAAGTTAACACAATAGTTTAGACAATAGAAGCTGGTTAACGAACAATAGTATATTAAATTGTAAATGGGACGTTTCACGATCGTTCCACCAACTTTCTGAAGCGTAATCAATGATTTTTTTTTTTTTTTTTTTTTTATATTATTAAGCCAAGCTCAGGGGATACCCTATGATGCAAAGCACAGCATGGCAGGAAGGAGATAGGGAAAGGATTAGGGGATATGAGGAGAGTGGCGGAGGTGCCGATGTATGTCGCCCTTAAACTTCCGCAGATTGTACGCCGGAGGAAAAACAGAAGATGGTAAGCTGTTCCACATTCGCACTGTTCGGGATAAAAAAGCATCACGGAATTTTACTGTACGGCCGAAAGTAATTTGAAGGGTTAAAGGATGTGCGCGGTTTGCAGCGCGAGTATTGCGTGCAGGAATCATTCTACAAGGGATGAGACTAGATATTTCATCAGAACATTGACCATGCATATAGCGATAAAGGAGCGAAAGGCATCCAACATTGCGGCGGTGCTCGAGTGAGTCGATATGACAAGTTATTGCCAAATCGCCAATGAGCTTGAAGGCAGAAATTTCGTGAGCGCATTGCCTTATTTAAATTATTAATAAAATTTGAATATAATGCCAAAATACCGCTCTTTGAGAATTACAAAAAACACAAGTTTTTCCCTTTCGAAATAAGTACAAAAATCATATCTCCGGTTATGCAAAGCCGATTTTAATGTTGTAAAGCATTGTGGAATGATATATTTCAGGCTTTGTGGGAAAAATACCGTCGATCTAATTGTGGCAAAAAAGGATATTCGAGAATAAGGCTGTCCTTTATCCTTCAAAAAATCTTTGAATAGTTATGTGTAGATTTTCGGATTTTCTTATAGTTGGAAAGGCATAGATCTAGCATACTATTTGTAAAGATTTCAAGCACGGGATCTCTATAGGTTCACGTGTCATAATTTTGCTTAAGTGAAGAAACAAAACAATTGTTGTATGGGGTGAGGACTGCGTTGTTAAGTATAAATCACTTGATCTCATTATATCTTCAGTGTCGTGATTACAATTATGTAACACGTGTATTTGTCTATGGTACAGGTCATAATTACTTAAATTATAAATTCCTTAATTAAGTATCAAGTTTTTTCCACATTTTGTGGAATATCATTTCAGCGTTTTAAATCTACATATACTTTAATATAGTGTATTGTGTCGCCTCGGTAATAGTTTGTCTTCGCATTCCAGTTATTAGGTAAGGATTACGCAGTATTAAGCAGATATGGATTTTACTAAAATAAATACCCAATTACCGAAAATTTCCTTCCTACAAAAACATTTTGTATTAGACGAGTATGCTCATGAAGTATTTCTGTTTTTTCAAGAGTTGAAGAAGAAGAAGAAAATTGCGTTTGTATATTAAATCGTCATTAATTTTTTTAAATCAGACTTAAGTACTTAGGATAAAATTGAATATACATCAGTATGTGGGCGTTTGTATGCAACGATATCTGTTGAAAGCGTATATAGGTGAAGGACATTTCAATGGCTAGAAAAATATTTACTGTTTTTATCATAGACATTGCTACCTTATTCCAAATCAGTTCATTTTCACCTTCATTTCACCTTTATGCAAAGCTAATTGAAAATTTGCATTTTTATGTTTATATCCATCTCCTCTTATGACTTAAAAGTTTATGATCGCTTGCTGATTTCATTTAAAGGATGTAATCTACGGACCGTAACTGTTATGAGACTTTTAGAAAAATCTTGAAATAATAGTTAAAATTTAACTAATTGTTTATGATACGAAACTACTATAAAGGACTTCTAAAATTTTAGATCATATTTATGAAATATATTTGTTTTGTACAGTCATAATTGTTACTTAAGATATTTACGTATTTATTTCTTATGATATCAGCTAGCCGAGGCTTAATCGAGCAAAAACAAGAGATTTGAGAATTAATACAAGCTCAGTCTTTGAAACTCACATAAGTAGCAAGAGACTGGAGGTATTAAATGGCTGTCATTACTTTGGCAAAGAAGAATATTCAATATGAAGTTCAATTTTTCATTTCATACTTCAAAAAAAGTTAGATGAGATATATGTGAACAAACATCTTCAAGTGTAGTTCATATTGAGAAAAGCAACAAAATGAGAATAGAACGTAAAAATAACAAAAAAAGAGACGTTCGGATATTGTCCTTCGACCTTGAAAACGTATTATCATGTCCAGTATCCCCTTTTTTTATAGTCTAAAGTTTAGTGTTTATTATTTGACAGCTTATTTATCAACAACCAAACGGGTTTATTGTGCTTTGTGGACTGCGGCTATGTCAAATAGAGTAGATTCTGGTAATGCTAGTGGATTTAAAAAATAAATGGAGAAAAATATTGAGGAAAAGACATTGCCATTTTATTACATGGAGTGATTTCTGAGTACTCCAAAACGCAAATGAAGTACTTTACTCCTGGTCACTCCTGTATACAAGAGGTGGACAATGTCACTCCCAAATTGGAAGGGCTTTGAAACATCAGGAGTATTATTCTCCTATAGGATCAGTTTACTGAAACCACTGAGTCGAAAACGTCTATTTAGAATACTACAACTGTAACGAGCAATATAAGGAAATATTGGTCATACATACACGATATATATAGACACATAGGTCAATGGCCTTAAAATGATCAGGTTGTAAAACTCACTGGTATTTCGACCAAAGCAAAAACTGGCCCAGATTTTATCCTCCAGCATGATAACAACCGCGTGAAAAAAAAAAAATATTTCTGACGCACAATAGAAGTGCCGCTTGAATTACACATCGAATTGAAAATTTGAACTCGTCCAAATGCATTGCAAATGCAAAAATTTCATAAACCCGAAATTATTTACGGTCCCTAGATAAGATTTCATCTGTTTTTCCAATGTGTATATATACATACGCAACAAGTATAGGCATCACTATCTATGGCTGGTGGTAATATTGCGCTTATCGATCGAAGTGGCCGTGCTTGCGAAAAGATCATTGGATGATCAGGGTCAACAGTTCTTTTGTGAAATCCCGCTCTAATTGTAACGAAAAAACCAATAATTCCAATAATTCAAAGTGTAGTGTAGATCATTTCATCTTTGACCTTGCGAGAGGCAGTCACGCCTAGTATCTTACAATCATATTATATTAATTAAAGTGTTTTTTAAAAAAAAAAAAAAAAAAGGAAAAGTCTACATATTATTAAATTGGTCATTTCATAAGCGATAAGCGTAAATATAAGTGCTATCTGCGGAAGAGTGTTCCCTAAAAAGGGGTATTAAGTGATCCCAAGAGTTTGAGTTCATTTCTTGCGTGGAACGCATGCGGGGTGGCCTACATCCTTTAAAAACGAAAACCCTTATACCAAAGGGTAGGTTAATTTTGTGCATTTCTGGAAGTGTAAATAATAGTTGAATCCCATATAGTATAGGTTGTGGCAATTTTTATTGGTTAAAGCGGGATTACTCGTGATTTCTGACAGAGCTTTACAGAGCCCTTGAACCCCGGAGAGGGGTATCAGGACGATTTCATGGAATAAGAACGAACGGATAAGCAGTGGAGCATGTTACCGGATTGCAAACAATACCTTGCATAATATGCGGTTCGAGAAGGATCAGTGCAGGTGGTCTGACAAGTCAGCTCGCCATTTCCAATCAGCGGAACACCGTATTTCTAAGAGTAACCTAGGTTTCAGTAAAGGTATCTGTAGCTTAATCAAAAGTAAAGATAGTAGTCCGTTTAATTCGCTCGATTCATCCGAAATCTATTAGTATATATTAATTTTTTTTTTTGTAACTCTAAATTTTTCTCGCGTAGCATAACTTGTTAATATAAAGTGTTGATTGCTGTGAACTCCTTCCAACCTTCGCGGTATGTCCTTTTGGTTTTTGTTTTTTGCATAACATTTTTCTCTTTTGCTGCATGCCTAGTTACAGCAGATACCTGCGGCTGAAGCTTCACCCGGAAGCAAACTATGTAAGTACTTAAGTTTAAATCTTTTAGAGTAAGAAATCTATGCTTCTTATACATAACATTAGTAGAATTTTTTTTTTTTTCGTTGATAAAGTTTTTTTTTGCTCTGTTTATGTGAATTTAACTATACATAGTTAATTATTAATTAAATACATATAGATACACATATTAATTATTAGTGATATGTGCCTACGAATATTCATCAATGTCAGATCCGCTTGGACTCCGTAGTGAGGTGTTGGAAAGGGGAGAAGAAAGATAGAAAATGCAATGATGTTATAGACTTCTTGTTCAAATTTCAAAGAATTATCCCCGGGTTTTTTTTTCTTTTAAATCTTGTAGAGTTTAAGAGCTTATATATAATAGCAATTCTCACCCACGAATGTCTGGAATACTCGTGGGGTAATTAAATAGGTATATAATTTGTCCTCGGGACTTTAAATTATCTCATACATGTAAATACATGGTCGTTTAGGTTATTCAAAGTAGAATCTCTTTAGGCCGGTTTTCACATCTAGAAATGATTAATTGAATTTTTTTTGAAATTATTTTTGTTTTGTTATTCTAATGCTAAGTAAATAATTTAGCTCTATTTTTTTTTTATGCTGTCCATATACCGTCTTCCTGTATATTATGTATTATCAATATACCGTACTAAATGAATAAAAATTAAGATGTTTACATAATTCTTCTAGCGTTTTGGTTGTAGTCTCTGTAGAGAATTCGGGCGATGTAAGCAATGGCGTCAGGGTTTTTTTTTTCTCGTCGTGTACAAAATTTAGTTTGATATTATTTTTCTCTGATTTGGGGAGGTTTGGAGGGAAAGGGATCTCTACGTTAATCTATCAGCAATACTAGTATCAGCACACACCAGAGCTGGCATACCAGGTCCAAGAAAATACCCCCACCCCATACCATGAGCTCGAGTCGGCAAATTGTGCTGTTCTTGGATCTAAACAGCTCCTATCTACCTGGACGTAGTCTGACTCTGATTCTGGCTAGCTCAGGTTAGATATGTGGAGGTAGCTTGGCATTCATTGACAACTGCCGCCACACAACTCAAAGAGCATGATTTCAAGCACTTTAGTGCCAGCATAAAATTACTTCATTTTAAAATCCGGCTCGAAGGACCATTTAAAAGTTCGATAAGTTCAAGTCAAAATATAACGCAGTCTTAGCTTAAATTACATAAATTAGTTCAATACAATAAACATTGTCTATTCGAAGTGCATTACAAAACTAATTACAATGATGATTTTACAACTATAAGCTAAAAAGACAAAAAAATATTTCGATGCTTAAATTTATGCCAAAAGTGGATCGAGAGTATTTTAAAATAGTATTAAAATTATTATAATTTTATACCATAATATGTGATATATCTACGCATATATATACAGGGTGTCCCGTAAGTCGACGTCAAGCCGGAATATGGTGATAGACCAAATCATAATAGTTACCAGAAAAATATAAAAAAAAATCTAAGTCATGTATTTTTTAAATTATAGACATTTCTTTTGTTTTCGAGAAAATGTACACCCTGTGATAGTTTTTTAGCTACTGTTGCTACAAATATTTACTTTTTTTCAATTTTATTTTTCTTATGTAATCCTGAATAGTCCTTATGTAACCTGTTGCTTTAAATTCTAACTGCTCCAGCTTGGAAGAAAATGTCACCCAACTTTAACTTAACTTTCGAAAAAAATAAAATGTGCTACGCCAGTTTGGCAAGTAATATCAAAAGTTGACGCATTTAATAAGGATTCTAAAATGGTACAACACTTGCTACATTATTTCTTAGATTAGGGAAAAAAAACTGTTTTTTTCTTCAAGAAACTTAGTTTCGAAAAATATCTTTTTACCTACTAAAAATGATTCTAGTATACCCAAAGCTTGCCGTAAGACCGTAACTTTAAGATTTTATTTTGAATGAGACGGAGAGTCTTATATGAAGTGTGAGTGAGACAGATAGTGATGCTTTCAAGTTAGAGATACTAACTGTTTGTTAAATTTAATACAAATTTTCCATAAGTTTAAAATTAAACACCAATTATTTGGAAGCTAAGATTTATTATTTACAAAAGATGTTCAAACTGCCTTCCTTCAGCTGCAATACAAGTTTGACATCTTTTTAAATAAGATAGGGTTATCAGACGGTCAAATCTTCCGTTGTTCATAAATTCAACTGCTCATGTTTATGTAAAATTAAGTGAGCTATACTTTTAGGCACTCCTGTGGTTTCCTGGATTGCACGTACCAAAGTACTTGAGTCTTCTTCAACTGCTTGAAGTACTACGCCCTCGTAAATTAAGGAACTTCTTCCTTCACCATGTACTTGGTTTGGAAGTTGGCCCTCTGTGGAGAGTAGATGGTGCACATTTGTAAAAATTCGATGATTTGACTCGCTAGCGTCACTATTTGTCTCAATCGCACTTCATGTAATGACTCTCTGTCTCACTCAAACTAAAATCTTAAAGCTACGGTCTTACGGCAAGCTTTTGGTACACTAGAATCATTTTTAGTAGGTAAAAAGATATTTTTCGAAACTGGGTTTCTTGAAGAAAAAAAAATTTTTTCCGTTATCTAAGAAATAGTTTAGCAAGTGTTGTGCCATTTTAGAATCCTTATTAAATGCGTCAACTTTTGAAATTACTTGCCAAACTGTTTCCAAACTATTCTAAAGTTGGTGCTTTCGATGCAATACGGATGAGAGGATTTAGCACTTTTCGCACACAATAGGAGAAACTTAAATTTTTGTAACAATATCATTAGCCAGAATTTATGTATAAAGTAGGTAGGGAGAGTAGCGTTTATGATATAATGACTGGTATTCACAGATTTTAATTGCAGTTGGAACTTTTTCATTACCATAAGTAAATAAGCTTTGCTGTATTAGAAAACGCTATTTTATATGACAACGTTTTATGTAATAATGGAACGCTTTCATTGAAGTTTATAAATCAATTTCAATGCTATAACTAGAATATCTTAAGACTTTTTTCAATTTTTTCCTCATAATCAGAAGATTAATCGTGCAAATTGGAATTATAAAACTGTTATATGCATTTAAATGTTTAAATGGCTGTATACTGAACATTTTTCTTTTTGACAGTTAAAACTTTTTCATTTTAGGCCGACGATATGTCACCAAGAAGTGAAATTAACAACTGTTTGAGGAGAAAAATATAAATTTAAAGGAAGTTTTAAAGATAAAGAGATAGTGTAAAAGAAGATGCCGCATGAAGTGCAGTCATTTTATGCAGCCGAAGGAGGAAAAGTCATGCGTTGATAATTTCTGTATATTTTGGTGGAAAGTATAATATATATAACTCTGAACACATGAATGTATCGTATCGAGCAAATATTTCTAAGACGAAACAAGTGTAAAGAAAACGTTTTGACAAATGAAAAAAAAAATATGTTAACATGAAAACATTTGAAAATCAAGTAGCAACTTCTTAGTAGTTGCGTTGGAGGTCACAAATTGTTCCTTCATATATAATGGTTCAACATATGACTTTCGAGCAATACAATCTTGATTAAGAATTTATTTAAATTTGTTTGTTCCCTTCTTCCTTCCTTTTTTAAGTCAAAACTTTCAGTTATGCATTTTTAGAGTGTTCATTTATGACTATTTGAGTCATATATGTAAGCTCGAAGAACTCCACTTCTATAATAAATTCATCATAATACAAATTGAAGTCCACTCGCTTTTATTTCATCAGAACTTAGCTTATAAAATTTTCATAATAATTTCTCTGTCGAAATAAATAAAAAATCATACAACCAAAAAAGGAATACATTAGACTCTAAAAAAATCAATGTACGTACCCACGTATGAAGGTTGTACATGATAAAACTTTTATCTGCTGCTGTTTTCAGTTTTGTAGAAAACAATTTATCTCAGTTATCCTTTGAATAAGTTCACAGTACGAGGCTAATGTTGTGATAATGCAAAGCTTTTGAGTCCATTAATTTTAATGCATAGCTCCCATTGTTCTCTCCACTCTTACAAAGAATTTTTTTTTATTATGTATTAATTCGCCAACATTTGCATTTACATGATATTTCGCGTAAAATGTGGAGCAGTTAAAGCACATTCTTTTATTTATGACCTCCACATTTTTGGGTAATTGTTGTGCATTTCTAAAAAAAAAAAATGTTTTTGGTGCTCTTTAAAAAAAAAACTGAAAATATGTTTTTTTCAAGATGGAAAAAAACGGTATAGAAAAAAAGGAGCTCGTAGTTAAAAGTTTTTCGTGTGTGTATGAAATATTACGTTGTAACTGATTCTGTGTGGCATTTTAACAGAAACTAAGTTGAGTATCAATTCTAACCAAATATATAATCGTATACAATCCCAAGATTAGCTCCTTACAAAAGAGTATAATGTCTAATGAGTACAATATCTAATGTCTAATGACGCCCCATTGGAATAGAAATACTTTTGAAGGCGTAATTAAGACACTTCACATCAAGTTCGATTCATTCATCGTTTTGACCTGACCTACACCACTTTAGCTCCGCATTGTATGTAATTTCCAACCACTATCAACACTTGCTGTGAAAAAGATCGTTCTATTGGGAAGTTTGTGTGAGTGTACCAATATTATCGGAGCACTTGATTTACTCTTACTAAAAAACTATATTGGCACGTAACTGTTAACCATTTGCACAGATCACGTTATAATTATTAAAAATCAACCAAAATATCTTTGGTTAAGATACGAATTAAATATTTTGTCATAAGTTAAAAAAATTGATCAAACCAAATAATAAAATGCATTATTTAAATGATTATTGGTCAACTTTAAAATGTTTTATAATTTTTAAATCATTTCGATCAAGAAGAATACTTTTTCTCTATTCAATAAACTTAAGTCCAGGCAATTATTGATGTAAGTGCAAAATTTGAATCTTTCTCTCTCTCTCCCTCTCTCTCTCTCTCGCCCTATCATTTTCTCTATTAATCGAAAATTGAGTGTAATCTGCACAGCTCACTACTGCTTGCTGTATACAATAACCAAAGTGTACCAACACGTCATTAAACTGTCTTAGCTAGAATGTCTGTACTAATGAGATGGATGCATTAAAAGGACATTAAGAAAACTTATAAATTCTCTAGAGCTTAGGCCACAGCAAGGTCCATTGTTTGCGCTCCGGATTTGTGAGATATATTGCTCATAATTCCCACCAAAGTTTAGAAATGGAACCTAGGCGCGCCAAGAAATTTGTAACGTCTACCCGCGCTCGTAGTTCATCATGGAGGTTCATTGAGCGAGGTCGCACCCTTGGCCAACCATAATGCATTCTCCTTTCGTTGTGTTGACCTGAATGAATTGTCAATTTCCATTAACTCAATCAAATCCGATGCCATTGAACCCGATGGTTTGTCTCCACGATTTATCAGGTTATTGCATCCATTTTGTGGTAAATATATTCTTCATGTGATCAATTCATGCTTAACGACATCAACGTTTCCTTCAGACTGGAAATCTGCGATAGTACTCCCAATACCGAAGAATAAATGTCCCGAGTCCCCTGCCGACTTTCGCCCTATAAGCATCTTATGTTTCTTTTCTAAGGTGCTGGCAAAGTTAATGTATCGCCAGATGCTTGAGTACCTTGATGATAATGAGCTGCTTACACGTTGGCAATCAGGATTTAGACGCTGTCACAGCTGCGAGACCGGTGTTAAAGGTATCCACTGACATTAGATTGGCCATGGATCAACACAAATTTAGTACATTAGTACCGCTAGATTTCACTAAGGCATTTGATAGTGTTGATCATAACATCCTTCTGCATAAATTGCTTGCTATTTTTAAATTCAGTACTTCAGCTCTTACTCTCATTAAAGATTTTTTGTCACGTCGTCACCAACGCGTTAAGGTAAATAATAATATCTCTAACTCACTCACCTTATTATACGGCGTACGACAAGGTTCTATTCTGGGCCCATTGCTATTTAGCCTATTCATCAATGATATACCTGAAGTAGTTCGTGACGTCAAAGTGCATATGTATGCTGACGATGTACAAATCTATTTGAGTAGGCCCATTGGAATTATTGAAGACGGCCTTCCAGGCATAAACGATGATTTATACAGCATAGGCTTGTGGGCTAAGAAAAATTGGTTGATACTGAATCCAGGAAAGTCGCAGTGTATTGCTTTTTACAACAACGTTTTTGATAGAAATAGTATTCCTCCGGTCGCTTTGGATGATACCAAGTTAGTGATGCAAAGTAAAGTTACAAATCTTGGCGTTACTTTAAGCCAAGACATGAAGTGCTGTGAGAATGTTAACGCATTGATTAGAAAAGTCTACTTCGGCCTTCGGAGACTTTGGCTCTATGCGAGTATCCTAACAACACCTGCTCGTCTAAAGCTTGTAAAGACGATACTCATGCCATACTTTACACATTGTAGTACGATTTACCCTAAGCTCGATTCCTTTTGTGTCCGCAAAGTGGAGGTTGCCTTTAATGATTGCGTACGATTTGTATTTGGTCTTCGCAGATTTGATCATGTTTCCCCTTTTCGGACAAGATTGCTTGGGTGTCCTCTGACTTCTTACCTTCAGCGTAGGTCATTGATATTCTTCTTTAATCTTCCAAAGTCAGGCAAACCAGAGTATCTCAGAGAACTCTTCAGTTTCGCAACATCTGAACGCAATAGAAATATAATCACTCCGCGTTTTTATAAGACGATTTGGAAAATTCTTATCTTGTCCAGATCTCACGCCCATGGAATAATCTTCCTATGAATATCCAATCTGCCAACTCCTTGATCGCATTCAAGAGGCTCATTGGTTTACAAAAAATTAAAGTTGCTGATATTCGTTCCTTTAAATTTTTGCCATATTTTTTTACTTATCTTCTTAGCTGAAAGTAAATTCTAGTTGACCTTTCTTAGCGCACTTACAAAAATTCTCTAATCTTGATAGTTTGATTTATCTTTCTTTCTTTCTTTTTCTGTTTTCTTCTGAATTCGCATAGTTTAGCTTATAATCTTAAATTGTTTTGCTTTTATTTTATTTATTTTTACGCCTTAAATTATGTATTTAGAACCGTATTTACTACTCCTTGTACAAAAAATGATGTCTAATCTTGTGTACGACTGGAATAAATGATATATATGCTATGATATATGATAATGAAAGATAAAGTAAGCTATCGTTTCGGATTCCTCTCCGCACCCTTTACACATAGGGTTGTCAACAGGGCCCATTCTGTCTAGGTGACAATTATAAATTAGTGTCGATAAGTATTAACATTAGTGTGTTCAGAGTTTTTGTTAAATTCGCTTATATATTAGACACTCGCAAAAGCTCTTAAATTGGGAGACTAAATGGTTTCCTCGGATTAATTTGGACTAAAAGTATTATCTACCCTTGTTGATTCCAGACCAACACTCATGTTGGTCCAAGTAGGGCAATACTAAGTTAAGTCGAATTGTATACGTTTGTTGTAAAAGCAAACTAAGGAACTACGAGCAATAACTATCCTTTACTTTCTTGTGATAATTTTTCCCTTGTACAAACGACTTCACGAACAAGGATTAAATTTTGGGTTGCTTTTCTTTCTTATTGTTACTGCACAGAGTATTTGCCGATGTAGGTTAGATAGTCCACCCAGATATCCAACAGACATCCGTATCCGATCCGGTTATGTTTCGCAGTTTTCTTTTAAGTGTAAATTACCATAATATTATGATGAACCATTTTCATCTTTGTTGTCCAACGAAATAAAAACTTTCAGTCTAGTTTCAACTGAGCTTTTTTAACTAATAAACAGCCTTTAAAAGGTTTTGACATGACATAAAGGTTCTTATCCCCATTTAGGAATTTATACATTTTCATTTTCAGAAATATAAATTGCTTCCTATAATACCATCTTTTTTCAGAAAATTACCTCTATTTATATACTTCAGAGGAAGATCACTGCAGACGGAATATTTTTCTGGTCCTCAAAATTATGAAAAACAACAAACTATTAGTCAACTTCATACCCGATCAAATCAATAGTTGTTTTTTACAGAAGACGCTCCATTTTTCAGAATTCCAGTATATTTCCTGTTTTTAAGCCATTCACTCGCCAACAGAATACAGACCAAGCGAATTGTCAAACACATCTGTTACAGACAAATTGGCTCCTTTTTATGTGGAACGTGATAAAGTAAAAACCTTTCGCAGTAAATTGCTTTCATCACCCTTACACCATTTCCCTCACAGTTAGTGGTAATATAAAACAAAATCTCTTCTCCTTTTTTTCAAATCTCATTTTGCTGGAAAGTTTAACTTTTCTCCTGACCTTAATTTTCGTTGACTTTTGAGTTGAGTGCTTAAAAGGAAAGTTCAGGAGTTTGAAACTACCTACTAGAGTAGTGATAGTTAGAATTTAATAGTTTTTCAAACTATGTGTGTATATACATACATGTTTGTACATATTTATAAATACATACTCATTATTTAATTGAATGCATATTAACTCTTCGCATATATTTCAATCCAACCTTTTATCTATAGATATTCAATCAATAGGATTAGTTCTGTACCTATTTAAATTGCTTGGGGGTTATCATAATTAAGGTAACAGATTACGGATGTGACAGCATTGGGTGTTTATGACAAATAGTTTCTTGAAAATGCTGAAGTTGATAATAAGTAGTTCAAAGTCCTTAGAAACATTTTGGATATATGAGCATGTAATTTAAAAGTGATAGTGACAAAGCTCAGGCCAACCACAAGAAGTTTGCATTATACATAAGTTTGACAGGGGTACGATGGAGTTGTCCGAAGAATATATTAAGAAAGCATAAACTTGAAGTGTTTCTTAGTCAAAGTACATCTGGAAAAAGAAATTTTTTCTTCATCAAAAGACATCAAGCTTTTCAAGTTAGAAAATTTGTGTCAAGTATACACATATGTATATATTTTTGGGAGATTAAAGATGGCGTTATTAAAATTTTTAAGAAAATTCATACAATCCACTAATAGTATTTTTTGGTATACGATTACTAACGATAAACGAAGACTTTACTACTATAGGAATAATTACGAACAGCAAATTTGGACTTGACAAACGTATTCCTCGGAAAAGAACTCATTGGTAACATAACTTATATCCAGAAGAAATGTTTTTTTTTTTTTTAATTTCGAGTTTGTAAAAGTATTTTAAATGCATTGACAGTACGAGTCTTTTGTATATCAGAGGGAAGATGCTCCAGAGATGGGCTGTCTGAATAGAAAAGAAACTCTCTGTGACTAATTTGGTGAGCCGGAGAACTATAATATCGCGATTGAAGTGTGACAGAGAAAATTGGAATATTTCCCTAAGATATGCTGACTCATAATTAGTCACTATACTAATGTTAGAATGCAAATAATCTATATACTTAAATCTGAGCCAAAAGAAGTGCTCTCAAAACACCTGCCCAGACATGTACATAAAATTCTCAAAACTTTTAGTTTGTCATTCCTGTTGGTTGTGTTACAACATCGTATAAATAAAAGGGAAGAGAAGCTGAATGCAATTGAAGCACGAACGTACAGTAGACTTTACATCATAGGTCCAAGGTTGTAATGTGTTGTTATATTATGTATATATGTATGTATATTCAGCCGCCCTTACAAAACTACAAGATTCGTTAATGCTTATACAAAATTAGATATAAAACCGAAAGCCCTATGTTCATATACATACAAGCGGGATTCCGTATTTTACTAAACAGTTGGAGAAAACTCTAGAAACAATAATAATCACCCTGTTTCATATGAAAGTCTACAAGCTCACCAGCATCATAGAATACCACACGCTACAGCAGCGGCTTATGGTGCAAGACCAGTTTGACGACATTAGAAAAGGGCACTGTTTGTAGAGACTTCATCCGAGGCCTATTTTGTGCGTGTATCTTATTTTACCATCAACAAAATTGTCAATGTATATTAAATTCTCCACTTAAATTAAATTAGCTACTTTAAATTGTATTGAAAAAACTTTGTTCATTTACGTTCGCCGGTTCATTTCTATTTAAACGTGCGTCCTTCCCATACCTAATCGATCACAAATGCATACATCTTAATAAAAATAGTAACACACAGGAATGGTACATGGTACACCCGCATTACACTCAACATATACAAACACACAATAAAGTATACGTTTTCGCATCTAAATTAATTCACGCATTCTGGCCTCACACTCGACTGGGTAAAATTTTAACTTATAATGCAAACGCAAAATTTCGTTAGATAAGGACGCACTGCAGATGTTATAGATAAGGATTAGTAGGTCACTATTGTATTTGGATATTTTAAATTTCCACAGTAAAGCCTTCCGAGCTCGTCCTTAAAAAAAAAAAAGGAAAAAATATATAAAAGAGGTTTGAAAGACTCAGGAAATGGTCACCGCCAAGAAGAGCCATGACAAGTAATATCACTTAAAAGCAGGGTCATCTTATATGCAATATTTTACCCTCATACCATACATACGGAAAACGGAAAGCGGGAGCGGAAAACGGAAAATGAGAAGGGAAATACAAAATAAATTATTACAATGCGAACCGAGTAAAAGCTCCGAAATTTACATTGTCAAGCACCACTAATATTCGGCCAAATCCAAAATATGCTCGTTATTATTTTTTGCGGGAGCTTGTTTCTGGGCGATAATCAAGTACGAGACCTCAAGCAAAATAGTTCAAGTTTTCAATTAAAACGAAAGACAAAAAAAAAACCGGTCAAGTGCGAGTCGGACTCGCACATGAAAGGTTCCGTACCATCGCGCAAGATTTAACGCTATGTACTTTTTAGATCGAGCAAAAACAAAAGTTTACTGTAAGGGGTCCCACTTTAATTTTTATCTCATTTTTTTCATTATTTGTTATTATAGCTGCTATAGTATTTATTACTTACTCTCTGAAAATTTCATGTGTCTGTCTACCTATTACGGTTCGAGACATTCAGTGATTGTTAATGCCGACCCAAAACTTCGAAAAAATCACGTCTCTTGTATAGGGCCCCCCTTAAATTTAGTCTTTTCTATATTATTTTTTGTTATACCGACAATAGAAATACACACTCTGTGAAAATTTCAACTATCTACCTATTACGGTTCATGAGATACAGCCCGCTGACAGACAGACAGCCGAACGGACAGATAGAAGAGCCTTAGTGATAGGGTCCCGTTGACACCCTTTGGGTATGGACCCCTAAAAAAACAAAAATTATAATTTATTTTTTCCCGGACGGGAATGGAACCTACACTTGTTAGAATCAGTCAATGATGGACAAAGAAGAATTTTTAAGAACTTTTATTTTTAACGATTCTAAATCAAATTCACAAATACAAGAAGAAAAAACAACCGCCTCGTCCGGGGCTTGAAACCGGGACCTTCCGCTTGCCGGGCGACTGCTATTACCACTGAGCTAACGAGACAGATGATTTTCCCCCTTGCATTTTCTTCTTGTATTTATGAATTTTATTTAGAATCGTCAAAAACAAAAGTTCTTAAAAATTCTTCTTTCTCCATTTTTGACTGATTCTAACAAGTGTAGGTTCGATTCCCGTCCGGGAAAAAATAAATAAAAATTGAATTTACAATTTATTACTGCGCTTTCATTGTTACTGGTTAATGCTAGCTGAAAGCAAAACGTGGCTTAGTAGGCTAGTAACAAATTGATAAATGCAAGAGGGAAAATCATCTATCTCGTTGGCTCAGTGGTTAGAGCATTCGCCCGGCAAGCGGAAGGTCCCGGTTTCAAACCCCGGACGAGGCGGTTGTTTTTTCTTCTTGTATTTATGAATTTGATTTGGAATCGTTAAAAATAAAAGTTCTTAAAAATTCTTCTTTATCCAAAAATTATAAAGTTTTGCTTTAATGATATGTGATACCTGAATTAATCAGATTCTTGATCACAGAAAAACCTATATACGTATACAGGGTGTTTCTCCTTAGAAAGTCAGTAGAGCAGGAGGTGATAGTACTCACCTAAACTAACAGAAAATTGTATGGCAGGGGGAGGGGGGGGGGCAATATCAACCGTGTAGGAGTTATAGGGTGATTCAGAATAAAAGCTAGTTTTTCACAAAACATCCTGTAAAAAATATTGGGCACACGGTCACAGTTAAGAGCTCATTGTATGCAGAACTGAATGGGCTTTCCAACGACTTCTCAACCAGCCTCGTACTCTTCTACATTTCGGATTTTCTTACCTTTTTTTTATTATTTTGACCTCTATTTTTTTTTTCCACATCGGTCGTTGACATAACTTTTTTTTATAAAAAACTATAAACTGTAGACTCCCAACTTTAATTTGGCCTAGTATACCCTATGTGCTATCTGCAGCCGTTAAAGAGTTATTAGGTCCAAACCTATTCGGAAAGCTATTGTGAAACCTAAATTTGTTCCTTTACTGACTGAAAACACGTAATTTAAAAAAAAAATATCGGCTAATTTTGGTATGACATGAATAGGTTTTGTGCTAGTAACTCTTTAATATAGCTGCAGATAGCATATAGGGTACAAAAGGTCAAGTTAAAGAGGAGAGACCCCAGTTTATAGTTTTTATAAAAAAAAAAGTTATATGAACAACCATTTTGCAAATAAAATAGAGGAAATATTTTGTTTAGACCTGGTAACTCCTGAGAAGAGCGGGGTATGGGGCTGTTTGAACAGTCGTTGGAAAGGTCTTGATCTTCTGCCTACAATGAGCTCTTGGTTGTGACCGTGTGCCCCGTACTTTTAAAATACAGGGTGCTTTGTGAGAAACTAGCAATTTTTCTTAATCACCTTGTAACTCCTAAAAGGCTGATATTCCCCCCCCCCCCCCACCCTTCCGTAAGATTTTTTTTGTCAAGGTGACTACTATCATGTACTGCTCTATTGGCCTCCTAAGGGGGAACACCCTGTGTATATACATTTCTTTTTTATTCAATTTAACGTGTTTCAAGAAATTCATATTTTAATTTTCAAAAACAAAAAATATTAAGAGTTTCGTGTTATCTCAATTATACTTTAACTTTGACAGTATACGTAAAAATCCTAGATGTTTATATGGCAACACCAAGTAGGGGTTGCGCGACTTATCCCATTTTTGAAATTACATTTACTGTTTATATAAACTATTTATATTTCAGCTCTCTACGTTGACGCATTCCCAGTCAGTGTCCAAATATGTATACTATATATAGTTGAAAACTAAGTTTTTATACGTCAACCCCAAGAAAAAGCTCCCCGATTTATACAATTTTCGATTTTTTTTTAATAGCCCGTGTGCAAATTTTCAGCTCTCTAAGTGATCGCGTTCTCGAGTTATCGTGGGAATAGACAGTTGGACAGAGAAACGGTCAGACGGACAGACCAATGAACGGAGATACTGTAAAATATGTGCACAATTGTTGTCACAAAGCTTAGGTATTTTTCCCTAAAATGTAGGGAATATTTCCAAAAATGCAGGGAATATTCATTACATTTTAGGGAATATTCCCGACATTTTAGGGAAATATACCTAATCTTTGTGACCACAATTGTGCACATTTTTTCAGTGCAGATGAACCTGCGAATATCAAAATAACTTTTAATATTATTTTTGTGTGTGCAATCCACATTGCTCTTCCAGAATTGAAACAGGGTTCTTATGTTGTATTTTTCTTAAAGGCAGGTAGTCTAAGATATTTCGCTTAAGAATAAGTAATGTGGGTAGTTTTGCATATTTTTAACCTTAAAATTGAATCATCTTAACATGCTAGTACCAATTTTCTTTCAAAATAATTACCATTATTTCCGAAACAACCTGTATAAGCATGTACAGCCCCGGACAATATAGAACAAGTATCTATTTTATCTGTGAAATTTTGCCAGGCTCTGAACACTATAATATTATTTTCACATTATCTTGTAGTGTACTAATTTAATGTTAGTTAATTTATTATTATTAAAAATTGAGGTCCCAAGCTATAAAAACAAGTGTGCGTTTTTTTTAAATATTTCAGAAAGTGACAGATACTATGCTTTAATATGAATGAACTAAATCTGATCACTTTCTGACCGTAATGTGGTAATTAAAATAAAAACCATTAAAAATGGAGAATGCATGGTAAGTAATTGAAAAGTGTTTTTTAACAAAAAAATGTAATAAATTTATATTGAAGTGACTTATTTTAGTGATTATCATGTACCAATAACTAATTGTTGCTCTAAAATATTGAGCCTCTTAATTTTTTTGACATCAATGATATACTTTCGCAATAATCTAATATAATAAAATATATTAAAATAAAAGAAAAGCTCTCAATTGCATTTCATGTGTCATGAAATCACCCATATTCGAAAAGTGTAGAATTTTACTTAAATTTCTTTTTTCGATGGTAAAACGAAACGCTTTAAGTTTCCTCAATTCATGAGTCCTGTAGGCTGTCATGAACAGATCTCTATTCCCTTTACGTTCCTCTTGATTGGAAGTGAGCTCAATTGGAAATTATTACTCTGAATGCTCTTTCAATAAAATGTGTTCCATGTTGTGTTCATAATTCGCATGTAAATCTGAAACCCAGTTTCGGGCCCTAAGAATGCGGGTATCCTTAATGTAAAACTCTGCGATTTGTACATCACACAACCGCACCAGTATCAAACGCATCCAATTAATTTGTGGTCTTTATTCTTTTAGTATTAATTGAATATAGAATTTTACTGTAAATTTTATCAGAACATGCTCCAGTAGAGCCTGGATTTATATTTATTTGTGTTTTGGTTTATACACTAATATAAAGTGTTTGGTTTGATGATTTACAATGAATATGCGGAATGCGACATGTAAAATGAATTGAAATGCGACAACCAGGAAGTAGGGTTAATTTTTATGAAAGTAACTTATACACACATGTGTATGTATAGTAGGGTGGCCCAAAAATAATGCATTTGAAAAAGTGTTAAAATGTCTAAATGCTCATTCAGAATTTGTTAGCCAATGTAATTTGAAACTTATTTCCAAAATTTCAGTGCAAATCATTAATGTTTAGATGTCGCTCAAATCGAAAATAGTGTTTTTTTGGCTGTTTTGGACTTTCAGGAAAACTGTTTCAAAATTTTCTGTCATAAATTTTTAATTTGACAATATTTTTCTTGATTCTCTTTTTAAATTAAGGGAAACTTAGTTATGAACTTATTGCAGTAAAAGTAGTTTTAGAAAATTAAATTCTTCTATTTTTTATAAATTTTTCAAAACGATAATTCGGACCCGCAATTCCAATTTTTTGACTTCGTGTACATTTTTTTGTAAGGAAAAGTGGCACGTGGGTATACTTTTACTATTATAACGTTATCTACAATCGATCATCTTTCTATCGACTCTGAAGGGGCGCATGTAGTGTATGAACTGTTCTCAAAATACGATTTTCGAAAGTGAAGCATATTTACAAATTTCAAAAATGGGACAGCAATAAAAGTAGCAACTTTGTACCAATGACCAATGCAAATATTGGATTGAACACCTACGCATAATATTAAAAAGTATTTGAATTTTTGCATGTACATCTCTCCGTATGTTTGTCTATCTTCCTCTATGTCTGTCCGTCCGCCCGTTTGCTTGATAATGCGAGAACGCGTGTACTTAGAGTGCTCAAATTTTGCCTACGCATAATATGAAAAAGTATTTGAATTTTTGCATGTACATCTCTCCGTATGTTTGTCTATCTTCCTCTATGTCTGTCCGTCTATCTGTCCGTCCGCCCGTTTGCTTGATAATGCGAGAACGCGTGTACTTAGAGTGCTCAAATTTTGCATTCGGGTTTTAAAAAAAAAAGTAAATTTAGTTTCGAAAATCAGACAATTTCAGCAACTCCTTTGTAGGATTGCCATACAAAATTTGATTTTTAACCGTATATTTGGGCACTACTCGAGAGTGGGTTGACGTAGAAAGCCGACAGTTGGGAGTTTTAGGGAATAGTCCTACTTTTTACAGTGTAAGGTTAATTTTATGAAAGTAATTTGTACACATATATGTATGCATATGTATATCTACACATATACTTAAGTACACACAGAAAAATCTGGGCATAATATCTAATCTTTGAAAAACTTACAACTTTTTTTAATATACTTTGGCATTAGAATTTAATTTCATTCGGATATTAACATACTTTTAAACTAATTTGTTTTGGACGAAGATTAAAATTTACTCTTTTGAAATTAGAAACAAATGCTTAATAACATTCAGAAGTACAGTATAAGCAACTTGAGCATTAGAATTGAATTGAAATCTTTGTAAGGATTACAGGCGCCACGTGTGAATTAAAATACAATTTGTAGCGGAATTAAAGCTTGCGTTTTAACCTAAGTCGGAATTACACTTTTTTGCCTCTGAGGACCAGATTTCGTTATTGCATTCTACATTGTACGATTTCTCGAAGCGTCAATTCGTTGCCGATACTTGAAGTAAAAGCATCTAAAAAATATCAATGTTTTTTTATATTAAACTGGAAAGTACAAATGTGAAAAAATATATAATAGTGGGTGGTACATCGGAAAACGCGTTATTATGTTCCGATTTTGTTTTATCAGGTAAGACAGCACATAATTATGTTTTTTTCAAAGAAATTTATGAGTTGTTTTATAGCTAGTAACGAGTTTCATTTTCCGGTGGAAGAAGTTTCCCATTTTGTGGATAAAGACGAGTTTACATTTGCGGAAGATATATTTCTTGAAGTGTTGGAAAACTTTTCTCATCAAACTGAGGAATTTAAAAGACTATAAAAGTATTATAAACAAAGTAGCGCTAAGGCAAACAGAAAATATTTACTAGAAACTAAGTAAAGGGTTACAAATGTATTGTATTTTAAATGATCTGAAATATTTTAACAATTTTAAAGGTTGTTCGGTGGACACAATGCACGACATTTTGGAAGATGTTGTACCATTTCTTTTGAAGTGGGTTTTTCTTTTTTCATTTAACATAAATTTTTAAGCTTAGAGGAAATAAATTGTCGAATAAAATTTAATAATTTTGGTATATTAGAAAGTACAAATCAACATTCTACAATTAAATTAGAAAGTCAAATATTGGGCAAAATGCTTCCCAATTGAAGTGTTTAATTATTCATTTTCCTTTTGGTATTTGGTAATATTTTCTTAAATGATCACCTAATTTTATGGCAATGTATTGAAACTATTTTAATTATAATGGATAAAATATAGTCACTTTGAGTAACTTAATCTCGCTACACTCAGAAAGTGTAATGAAATTTTTTAAAGCAAAGTTAATTCCAAAGTATCATTTTTTGACGCACTACCCGGGAATAATAAGGAAAATGGAACCCCCTATATATTTTAGCGCCATACGATATGAAGCTAAACATAATATGTTTAATGCAATCTGCTGCCAAACTAACAATTTTAAAAACATTTGTAAAACTATGGTCTTTCGCCGCCAAGAAAGCCGTTTCAATAAAAATTCTTTATTAGAATTTTCCTTATTGATAGGAAAAAAGAAAAAATTAACTGAAAACATATCGAAATATGACATAAATGAACAGAATGAAGTTTTTAGTGTAAAATGGGTGAAAACAGAGTATTTTTATAAACCCGGCTTATTTTATTATTTTACTAACAAATTTTTTGAAATACATCAAATACTACAAAAAGAGAAAAATATTATATTTTTGGTTAATCAACACGATTACACTTATGACGAATTTCACAGTTTATATGAAATTTATAATTTAAATAAACTAGGTAACATTAACTTCTCTGATTTAAAACTAACTGAAAATTTTGAAAGTAAAATATCACGAAAGAATGGAAAAATGTGTACTATGAGAGAAAAAACGAATAGTTTTGTAATTTTTAACAGAACACTAATAAATGCCTTACATGTTCAGAAAAGTTATTTTATTGAAATAAATTCCCATAGCATTTTTATTTCCCAGGTTATATTTTAATGTTTGGAGATATTACTCTGTAATGCAGAATCTTTCATATAGGATTGAAATTTAATCTCAACCCATACATATTAGGAACTAATTATTAAAAGTATTAGAAGTTAATAATTTAGTAATTAACTTTTAATAAAATAATGTATTAATTTTTAATCTTTTCCATACTAGAAAGGTAACTTAAAATTTATTACAATTTAATACAAAAAATATTAAAAGTTTTAATACCAAACAGGATTAAAACCGGGCATAAAGTTTTAAATTTTAGGGATTCTTAAATTTTAATGGAAAAAAGATTTGGTCACATATGTATATAATGTAAAAAATATTAAAAGTTATTCCCAAGATTTTTCTGTGTGTAGAGCCCGAGTTAATGAAAGCTTGATTTTCATACGAACTATTTTTCTCTAAAAACTATTCAAAAACGTCATCTGCATATAGATAAATGTTCAATTTGAGTCAAAACAATTTTTTTTTTACTTGGATGCCAAAGCCGAACAAAACAAAAAAATTGAACGAAAAACTACTATGTATCCCATTCCGAGTCCAACTAATTATAAAGCTGTCCGTTTTTAGACAATCTGATACAGATAGGTCTATTATAATGAAAATTATCTTTGAAATAGGTTCCGAATTTCGAATTGAAAATAATTGTTTTTCTTTAATTTTATCAAAACTTTCATATAAAATGAAACTATTTTCCGATTAGGTAGTGTATTGTGTAAGATCTCTACTTTGACCTCCTGCACTTATAAATGTTAAATAAACTGAAAACAATAAAATATAAAATTTTAAGTTGCATATCCCATACTAGAAAATACAGATCAGTTCACCGCTCTGATAAAGTGAATTCTTTTTCCAAAAACTGTCCGAAAGTCTACAAGTTTATGTCAATCTCCTAATAAATTGTACTGGATAAGGATCGTTCACCTTGTAAACGACCCCACAAATAACAAGATCGATTTCACCATATAGACCAATTTATTTCCTCTATTTTTTTACATATTATTCTCGTAACTATTCCCTTATTTTTATATTATATACATATAATATGTATTTTTTTTTCTTCAAGAAAGAATTTTTTGGGATATCTCCGGTATATAGCAAAAGCTAAAAAATGTTCTAATTTGTTATTTCATCACACAATCCATTAATTTTTGGTGACAAGTTTCAAGTCTTGGTTTGACTCATCAACAGGTCCCAAATAGCGAAATTGGGTGATTAGAAAAACAAATGGAAAAAATGAAAAAAGAAGAAAGAAATGAAAAGTTTAAGAAAAATAGAAAAAAACAATTTTTTTACTTATTAAAAAAAATTTAAAAAAATTTTAAAGAAACAGATTCATTCGAAGCGAATCGAACCTGTATACGCCACGCAGTGGGCTGAAAAATGAAGAAGAAAAAGGAAGAAGAAGAAGCGTTTCGTGTCAGCAGAAAACCTTCCACTCATCGGTGCAGCTTGGTTTTCTGCCTGCTGCAGACGCTTGAAAATAGATCAAACCGATCTCTGCTCATATAAACTCAGAATAAATTCTGGGTGTGAATTATATGAGGAAAATGTATTATATTATATTATTATATATTATATTTTATAATATGTATTATATTATATATATATTATATATTATATATGTATTATATATTATAATATGTATGTATAACAAGAAAATTTTGGAAACAACAAAAGTATGGGATCACTCTAATAAAAGCATCGAAAAAGTAAAAATATGGTATTCTTACCCAAATCCACTCGTATAGGAAATAAGTCCCGAATTTCCTGACATAAAGAACTTGTTAAATATAAAATAAATAGAAAAAAATACCACTTGATGTCGCAGAATAAGCTAATATAAATAAGGAAATGGGAAGATAAACAGAAATTTATTCATTCTTATCGAGACTTATTTATCTGACGACAAATTTTCACCCTCATGAAAATAGGAGATAAACAAAAAGACAAATAAGTTACCAAGACAATTTGAGTGGGGTCGACGAGACGTTTTAGGATATGAAAGAAATCTATGATGAGAAATTTATTGAAGCCATTTTCCCAACATAACTTTAGAAAAATTGCTTAGCCGCGACCTTAACCCATTTGACGCTTTTAACATTCTCAAACATGTGATTCCAAAGAGAGATAAGAGTAGCCAAGCACTTGGAATTCCGATAACTTCTTTTCCATTTCTCAGCAGCTGCTATTGATATTTTCATGGTGGAACTGTTAAACCACTTCACTTTAAATCTTAAAGGATGAACTATGATAACAGAGTAAATCTTCGGGTTATTTCGGTTAGCATTATTTAAAGTGTCTCAATCGAAATCCCGCAAATTAACATATCCTTTAAATTCTAGTACAATATACAAATATCAAAAGATAAGGAAAGCCATAGTTTCTCAAAGATTAATTTCGCTACGTAGAAAAAATACAAGTTATGCATGTTAAATTAACGTAAGCTTACTTTAATATATTTATATATAATATATATATATTTAGTATTCTTTCTTAAGAAAAAAAAATCGCACTAGAACTTCGGTTCGAACACGATTTTATTAAATACTGAATTTTAGATTACACTTAGAACTTTGATTCTAATTAAAATACAATAGAAAGCAATAAAAATACTTGTCCGGCATCCACTGTTTAGAGGGATCTCTACTTTCCGATTCCGGTCTGAAGACTGAATTTTTCTTAACTCTGATATTTTCTTCTAGCTTTTTAAGAATTACATATTTTAAAATAAGTATGCTGGCTCGACTGTTCTCACAGTTAATTTCTGCTATTTTTTCTATTTTCAGGTAAGTTGCAGTAATTTCTGCTGCTTTGTGTCTTTTCAGGGAAGTTGCACATCGTATTACTTTTTTTCATTTGTGAGAACGGAACTCTGTCTAGACGAATCATGTTCGTATATTTATTTTATTCATGAATTCTGTGCCTTGCATTATGCATTCTAAATTATAATTATTTGGATCACCGTTTTAATATTCTAAGTTACTTAGGTTTACTAACGTAACTCGCGTACCTATTCGAATTTTCTGGGAAACATATTTTACTAAATATCAAGTGTACATTATAATCCATATTAACCGCCACATACCGCCCCAATGATTCTTGTTTCATTTAAGATTATCGTTTAAATTCTATTTCGATCTTTTTAATTCGTTAATGTGCAAGAAATTTTGTTTACATACATAAATGAGCGGCAACAAAACATTTATTAACTAAAGATATTAAGTAAACTAAAATAACAATGAAAAGTAAGATATTAAAACTAAAAAACAAAACTAAGTTACTAATAACGAAAGAGAACAGAAGAAAAATGTCATTAGAAAATTAAGCTAAAAGTAGGAACATTATAATCGAAAGAAAAAAGGAAAACCATAAAATTAAAATGAGCTAGATATAAGTGAAAGGGATCGAATGAAAAAAAAACACCCATTCCACACGAAACCGATCACATTGGAGCCCAACCATTTCCTATTCGGATAAAGCTTTAAAAGTTTGTATGGAATATGAAAACAGCTCACCCATATATTTCCTCAACCTCACTTTTCGGTTTTTTTATAAATAGCAAAAAATAAAACAAAAAGTATTGTTGACTATTGAGGACCTTTAGCACTTTTTTGTATTTTCATTTTGAAGCCATACGTCAAGAATTGCGGAGCTGGTAGGCTTCGCACTTCAGTGTAGGAGCATTATACTTTGGGGAATGTAGATTTTTTTCTACTGTCGACCACTAGCACTTTTTTCGTATATTTTTGTTTTAAAACTGTAAGCTTTATCCATGATACAAAGATAACAAGGTATGGCCGATTCGAGATGAATTTATTATGTTGCTACGTCATGAGGTGACAAAGTCATTTTCAGCGAATTTGTCTTGAGTTTTTCGTATTTTATTGACTGAAATACGTTTTGAAAATATTACAATATTTAACAAATTCGTTTAAATCACTTCGCGAAAAGTAATCATGTGCTCGTGGGACAGCAAAGAAATTTCCAAATAGAAATTTTTTTCCACTTTCATAAGGACGATTGAAAGTGAGACGAACAAATTTGTGACAATCGCCGCCAAAACAGGCAAGCAACCAATTGAGAGATAATTCACCCATACCTTGTTAATCTTTGTATGTACGTGCCAAAAATTGTTAGACTTCGTTTTGAAGATATTAGTTTTTAAATAACGCAGTATGAGAGCAAGCACTACACTTAAAACTACACTCACCCGCGTTTCTTCTAAAATTGTATAAATTCATCTAGTCTATCTAGAAGTCCTTCTGCCTAATGTAGTTTATTTTATATGACTTTCTAATTTTTTGTATCTATTGTTTCAACACATGTAATTTCATTTTAGTTTTCAAATTGTTTTTTTGATTTAAGGATAAGAAAAGAATACATTTCCCTAAATTTCGCACTTTAAGGTTAAATAAAAATAAATGGAACTTCGTAAGATCAGCGATGCATCAGATTCCAATTCCTCTAGATTTTATTTTGGGTTTGCGTTGGCATTTTAGTATTAAATTATTGAACAATATATTAATACGCAGTTTACTTGTCTTACCCAAACGAGATCAATCAAAAGTGTGAAGAAAAAACAAGTTAAGTAAACTATATAATATACATTATTCTTAAGAATTTAACCCATACGAGCAAGACAAAAAAAATCTTTATGGTGATACTTTCTCTTTGATAATAAAAACCCCCACTAAATATCTTGTTTACGAACAATGCAAAAAAAGCACTGATTGATTTCGGATCGTTAGTTGATTGCACGAAAATACTGAATATGCTTGATTGGGGAAGATAAAAAGGATGTATTTTAAATGCTAAGTTTAAATACACAAAAAACACCCTGTTCTATGCAGCCAGGCTATTCTTCAGGATGCTGCGGGGCCGACAAATCGTTACTTACTTTTCTTACTATTAAAGTTGATGTGCTTTCCTCATCAAATCTAGGCTCGACTAGCACGTCTATCAAAAATACGGGGAAATTTGACTTAAGAGAACCTTAGTTTAAGTATATAATGACTTTAGAAATCAATATTTCGAAAACAAAGCCGCAATTTTTAATAGGTAGGATACAGATAATATCTCTGAACTACAACTATTATAAAACAAGAAAGAAAGCTAAATTGGTCCAAGACTAATTCCTTCGATACCCTAAATGAATGTCTGTTTGCAATTTCGTACGAACAGATCGCGCTAATTTGATTGTAAAAATAGCTTTTCGCATCTGTTTCTAGAAAGGTTCATCGGACAGTAAAAATTAGTATACCAAATTTCATTGGATTTAATATTCTGAAGAGTTTGGCTCTACAATAAAAACGTCGAGGACTGATTTTTTCACTGTATACACAGTAAAATTATTTCCTTTAAGTCAGCGGCAAAAATTTGTGCCACCAGTCCTAGGTATATTTTTATAAAATGAAGAGATTCCCCTATTTACGAAATACTGGAATGGGGTCTTATACCTAAACGTTAATTACAGAAATATACTCTGAAATAACAAACACTTTTGTTGAAAAATGATCAGTTGCAAGGGAAATCTTACATTAAACTACTTGAAAAGAGTACGTTTTTTTTTTTTGTTAATATTTCCAAATGTAGATATAAATGAGGGAAATTTGCCCAGCTTTAATGAATCCTTAGATAAGCATATTATAGATTAAACAAGGGAACTATCTCTTAGTCTATAGATTTTTATATAGATTTATTATACCCTAGATGAAATCATAGGGGTATACGAAGTTTGTCATTCCGTTTGTAAAACCTCGAAATGATGATGGTAGAGCAAAATGGATTGGACACCCATCCGTCCATGCGCACGATAACTCGAGAACGCGCATACTTAGAGGCTGAAATTTTGTACCCGGACTTTAAAAAAAAAGTAAAATTAAGTTCGAAAATGAGACAAATCGGGCAACTCCTTCGTGGGGTTGCCATATAAAAATTTCGTTTTCCGCTATATATTTGGACACTGCCTGAGAACGTGTCGACGTAGAGAGCTGAAATTTCGTACATGATGTTTTTACTACATTAGCAAATAAGATGTCAAAAATGGCCTAAATAGAGCAACTCCTTCTTGGTGTTGCCATATAAAAATTTCGGTTTTTTACGTATACTTTGAAAACGATCAGTCCAAGACATTTGTATTGTACTAAAAACTTCTGTAGAAAACAAAATCCTATAAAATTGGTTATAATCGTTTTTTCTGTGCGGCAAACCGTTCTAGAAATATATGCGAAAAACAACTTCAAAATCAAACTTGTATAGATCGGTGACCATACGAAATTTAATACGGGCATTCATCTAGGGTATCATAAGAATTGGTCTTAGACCAATTCTAGCTTTTTTACTTGTTTAAAACTGTATTTAATTGGAAACATTTCGCCATAATGAAGATAGATAATTTCATAAGGGCTATATAAAATTGCATCCAAAATTTTATTTCTGCAGTAATGATTTTTCTAATACCTAGGTAAAACATCTCGAGCTCTTAAAGAGTTCGTTCATTTGCTGGATTGAATATTACGTTCTCCTAGAAATAAATATAAGACGCAAAAATATTTATTTTTAATTATTTTGTAATATTTGGTAGCACATTTATATAATTTTCTTATAAATGAGTAAATACTTATACGAAAAAACACACTAAAAATAAATTTTATCCAATACAAATAAAAAACTATTTTTCTAAAGCAATTTTTCAGAACATAAAAAAGATTGTTTAAATTAGGCTTCAAACAATTCGAAAAAGTATAGCGCAATATATAATATGTGTAGTAAATATAATTTTTTGTGCAATATTCGGGCATTATGACAATAAATATAACAGTTCCATGGAACAAAAATATCTGTATTCAAAAAACTCTTATCAGTTTATGCATATTAATTAATTAATTACTGCGCCGCTTCCAGCTTGTTTTATTTTTGAAATCTCTGAAAGTTTCATCCAAATTGGAATTGTTTGGATTTTAAATAAGTCAACGTAATCATTTTCTTGTGGAAGCCAACACAAATTAACTTTAAGGCGTCAGAGGAGAACTTTCGTAAATATCTAATTGGAGTCAGTAGAGGTGCGGTAAGAATCGCTCTTTCTGTAAGAACACGATGTGTCAAACCATGAGGAACAACGACTATTTTAGTTAATTATGCAGAATCATAGTCACAAAAAAAAAAGAAAACAATTAATTCAGTGAAAGAATTATTGAAAGCAGATAAAAAACATTGAAGTTATAGCGATTTTAGTGCCGCATTCTCAAAAACGCGTTCCAACATGAACGATCGGTTGATGACGTCACGATACACAAGACAATTTGCGGTCTAGCGCAGCGCGAGTGCAGTCGCTGCGCCACCGTGATAGAAAGCGTTCGGCATTGGATTTGTTTTGGATTTATTTCATAAAATGTCGTCTTATAAATATTATATTGTGCAGACTAGCATCGTGAGTATTGTGTTATGTGACGTCATCACCAGATTCGCGGGCCGCGGCCGTTTTCAATTTCCGTTGTTTTAAACTTAAATAACTTTGTCATTATATATATATACTGCTTTTGATCTGATATATTAAATTTGAATATCTTGTAGTAAGATTGTTCTCCATTGATTTATTACTAAATAATTAAAAGTGTAATGTAGAAATTAAAATGGAATAAAAATGGTACTGAGAATTAAAAGAAAAGCACAAATTTTCTATTAAATCAACTTCCATTTGTTAATTATTTCACTTTTACCACTAATTAAAATTCAACACATAAAATGTCATTACGGAACTGCGAATTAATAGAAGGACATATTTTCAATTATATCAACTTCTATTTGATATTATTTGTTTTTTACCACTTTTTAAAATTGAAAACATTACTTCAATTGTAGTTGAGCCTTAAGTTAGCTACACTTTTATACGAGTGCCGTATTCTTCTCTATCACAATTCTTGTGCTAATTCTACGTCAAAAGCAGATCTGTTTTATCCACCAATCTTCCTTAAAACAACTGCTGAAAAATATTTGTTAACTCAATAAGCTTGAGTACCATAAATAAGGCGGTGAATCCAATCAGAACGAACTAAATGACACTTTTTTATCAATCTAAATTCCCTTTTGGTCTACTGAAACTTATAAGAAAACTTTAATTTTTTGTAACTTTGTAACTTTTCGTTTTTGTGTTTAAAAGTTACCATGGTTGAAGTTCAGGGGAATGTCATGTAGTTAAAGTATACATCTACTAGTTTGAAAATGGTAAATCGGAAATTTATGGAAGTATTAAGTTGGGCTTATTTCATAAAACTATTAGTCTATTATATATTATTATAAAACTTGTTGATTTTTAAAATCAAATCTTTTTTTAAAATTAAGTAAATGCAGTTTCAATTTTTTTAAACACATTTTCAATTGAAATTTTGAATTAGGAAAGAGTACTTAAAATTTTATGAAAAGCAAGTCAGATCAAAATTTCTCTGAGTTTTATCACTTAATAATTTGAAACTACTTAAGATGTAAATTCAATTAAGTGTCTGTTTATAGTTTCATTTTGCTTGAAAACAAATAATTACTAGCGTAAGAGCGACTTATAATTATGATAGCAACCGTAGACTGATAATTATTAGTCAGTAAGACTATACTTAAAATTACTTTCAACCTGCACCAATAATTCCCATGGTAATTGCAAGTGAATTATTATTATTCGAAAACATTTTTTATGAAGCACTATAATAATAGTCCATAATTTATTCCAGCTAATAACTTGGAAATAATTAGTATAAGAATAATAGGTTTAGACTTATATCATCTCCCCGGTACGTCATGCTGACAATACGAGCTTTATATATTCACTTTTAGAAAGAAAAAAATAAATCACACAGCTGTGCTTTCCCAGGCTTGAACTCAGTCTGCAATAATGAGACAAATTTATATACATAACTGGGTTGTTTTTCTTTCATATCCATGTACATATCAAATTATACCTTTCACACTTTAGAAGAGTACTTGAAATTATAATCGACCCGAATGTAAAATTCTATCTAATTAGCAAAGTTATGAAAATGAAATAATCTGTTCTGCTGTTTCAGTGCACACATTGTTGTACATAAGAAATGAGTGAGTTTTCAAAGGAATATCTCTATGACCTTGATGCCATACCTATTCATATTTTACCGTAATTTCTGATGGGATAAAAAAACCAATGAACATTCATTCACCTACATCATAATTGAGTTCAAACGGGGAAAGAATATTGATTCGGTTTCTCTTTCTTCAAGCATATCCCATCAAACCAAATAAATATTTGGCTGGGGAATTAATTTTATGTGGCAGCATCCATATTTTTGTTAAATATTCCTTTTTAAAAGCAGTCACAAATAAAAAAAAAATCCTTTTCACCAAGCTATAGACCGTATAGGTGTGACCCTGAATTATGTACACTTTACCCAAACCATTATATTCCTTTCATGTAAATAGAACACTTTGTATAGAACCATATCAGGCTCAAGCCTTTTACTTGAGGACAAGGGATTCCACGGTTGGTTGAATAGGTAAATGGATAATGGTGCTCGAGAAAAAGTGGAAGGTCGGAGATTGTTGAATTTAGGTAGCTCACGTTTTGCTGGCATTAGGTTGATGAATTATGATACATGACGAGCTTATTTCCATTTATTATGAGCTGAGCCCCTGTGATGGGGGCAAAAGTAAAAGGGAGAATATTTTCGCAGGATGGGAAACATTTTTCATAATCTTTTTCTGCTTCCTTCTTTTTCAATTCCATGCAAATGTTTGCTAGGATTGCAAAATGGGGATTTAGAACCTTTCCTGTAGGAGGAGGTTCTTGTTTAAAGTTTGTGTTTACACTCTTAATTCTATCATCTGGTCTTGATTGTTCTTTGCTTTAAAGGCCTTTAAATTCAAGAGGTATGCAGCTTATATATATACCTCTTGAAAGGCTTTGGAATTTATTCGTTCATTATTTTGGTCCTTACTTGGCTTAATCCTTATGAAAATAATTTTGCTTAAAATAACATACAACACACAAGTAATCGTTGCACACTTTTAAGACTGAAAAGGACGTTCTTAGTTTTTTAATTTAAATAATTTATTCCAAATTCGGTATAAAAAGACTTATTACTGACGATGAGTTTGGAAATAACATCTGTCCACTTTAATTCCTTCATGTTAAAGTAGTTGGAGAAGTTTTGTATCTCTAAAATAAGCTCTACCATCTCATTATCTGACCAAGTTAGATTTACTTATATTGATCTATCTCTATATTTGCGACTGATTTGATTAACTTGAATTATAGTTTTTCACACAATACGCTTTAAAAATTAACACTTGTTATGAGGATTCTAAATTATAAATTAAAGGAGAAAACAACAGCATCTTCAAAATTTCGTGATCGGGACTTTTCATTTACGACTCTTTTAAACATCACTCCACTCATTATTTAATTGATTGTAACAATCGCCTGGCAACCGGAAAATGTCCAGTGAGAACCTGATATTTTGTGGATGTTTTTACATCCTATGGCCTACAGAAATCAAGGGCAGATTGACAATCTAGAGCTATTCGCAAACCACTCATAACAAAAATAATTTAAAAATTAAAAACAAGCGCTCAAATTCAATGGTCGAACACGCAAAATATATCTATTTTCCCAGATTTATTTAGGTTAATGATGCTCTTGAAATATTTTGTTTTCGAAAGGAAAGCTTCACAGCTTTGTACAAAAAATCTTAAGTTGAGCACCTTTTTTGTAAATATTTAATCTAAACTTTCTTTAGTATTAATACGACAGTCATTCGGTGCTCAAAATGGAATTACCTGGAAAGTTGTTTTCCGGGAGTTTTGAATATTTGTTTGTAATTTTAAACATTTCGACATGCACATTTCGAATTTTTCCTTTGCCACATCGGATATTTGTCGCTTGCGTCGGAATATTGAAAAATGGTACCCGACCCGATAATATTTCCGGTCCGACCCACCTTAAGATGAAAATAGTTAGGTAATAAACTAGAGAAAATTTCCTACAATTTATGTAATATTTTTTTTTTCTAAAATTAAAAGTGTCAGCGTACAAGTGCGGCAAACCAATATACAGCCACACCTTTATTTAGTATATTAACGAAACATTTTACAGCGCTTTGAAAATTTTGAAAAACCGGCCTATTGCAGGTAGAAAGGTATGTTCTTCCTTAGCGTTGGCGTCCCTTAAATGAAATATCTCCCGACAGAGTTCAAATATTTTGCCTGAATCGTCAATACGAGTGTATCGTTCTGCAGTGTTGTTCGCATTTTCAGAGCTTCTAAGGAAGTGAGAACCCATTGCAAGGAAGTGAGGTGATAGAAGTGATGGAAAGAGGATTGGAGACATTTCGCAAGTCAATTGTTAGAAGAAAGGTAAACAAGAGCAAATTCTTAGAGGGACTGGAATCCGATATAGTAGTAGTAGTTGTAGTAGTTTTCGGCGAAGATGTAGGTCAGGAAAAGGAAAAATTTTGCAACAAAAGGAATCATAGATAAAACAGCCGCAGATAACATATTATTCTTGCACGCCCTTGAGTGATTCATACAACATCAGCACTCTTTATTCAAATGCAAGATTTAAAATCCAGAGATCATTGCTGAAGCTGGAGAATGCTTTCTTCATGCAGTTACAGTGTTACAGTTGCGTTAACAGAATGTCGTTATAGATATACATGCATACAACATAATCAGCATATAAAAATAAATAATAACATTGTATATTTATATTATTATATTATAGTATATATGTATATTGTATATATTACATAGATATTATATATAATAAAATTGTATCGCTGCCATCGACAGAAGCACTAACATGACAATATTCGTTCCGAACCTATCAACAGGTCTGTGACGTTTCCCTCGGTTCTGAAAATGATAAACTCGCAAATCCTGGTCCATCAATTATGTACTAAATTTCGTAAGTAGTGCATTACATATGTGAATTATGCCTACTGGGGATACAAAAAAACGCCCCACACCTACTCTACCTCATGGTGGTATGGAAATTTGTTTTTTCGCTAAACTTTTCAGGACTGATCCTTTTCAAAAGGTACGTAAAAATCATACTTTTTTATGTGGCAACACGAAGAAGGAGTTACCTGATTTAGGCCATTTTCGAAATTGTATTTACTATATTCATAAAAAAGGTGCGTACAAAATTTGAGCTCTCTACGTTGACGCGTTCTCAGGCAGTGTCCAAATATATAGTAAAAAACAAAATTTTTGAATGGCTACCCCACGAAGGAATTACGAGATTTGTCCTATTTTCGAACTTAATTTTAGCTTTTTTTTAAGCCAATCTCCAAAGTTTCAGCTCTCAATATTATGCATGGGTCTCTAATCCATATTGCTCAATCAACCATCATTACTTCTAGGTGTTACAAACGGAATAACAAACTTAGTATACCCTTTGTTTTCATGTATGATATAAAAAGGGTTACTCTATCTTAATATATTACCCAACTGTTTTCATTTTAAAGTGAGTCGGAAAGACGATATTGTCAAAAAATTATTTTTTCAACGCCATTTTTTCAATATGCCGGCACGAGTGGCAAAGTAAAAATTCGAAATGCGCACGTCGAAATCTATAAATATACAAATTGTCAAAACTCTCAGAAAACTTTCCATCAAATGACTGTACTATAACCAATTTACAAATAGTTTAAAAAAAATTAAATTTAAGGTAATGTAAATATAAATTAATACTAACCAAAACGCTGGCTTGGATGTCGTTAGATTTGTTTAGTTAAGCTTTAGTAAAACAAAAATAAGTACATGTAAATGATATGATATTGTTACAGAACGACTTACCTCTTTAATAATTATGTGGCCCAGTGGTGAACCATTGTCCTTTCATCTAGCACCTACAATACATCCCTTGGCTGTAAGAAGCTGTACATTATTCCAAGCACCATCAAGATACGTCACGGAATTAATGTTAAGGACACTTTGGTGGCACCACCCGTTCATATTCGGAAAGTTTGTGTTCTTGTAACTCACCTAAAGAACGACTGACATTTCATTCAGTTTTGTGCGATAGAGAAATATTTCTACAATTCCTCGCAACACCTAGTTCGACCCAAATAAACCGCGCAAATAAAGGGTTAACCCACACGTAGCAGCACGAATCACTTTGCTGGACTCGTGCCCAGACCGATATGTTGAATTAAAATCGCCAATAAAATTTAGCAAATAGAAGAAAATAAAATTCACTGAAAGAATCCGAGATTTATTGAATGAAAATCGCAAATAAAGTTTTGACAGATATGTTAAATAGATAGGAACAGAAAAAACTATAAACAATTAAAAACTATTAAAATGAACTTTTCGACATAATGTAAATTTAGAAATAAATAACAATAATAGGAAAATTTGAAAAACTATTTAGGAACTACTAAAAGATTTTTTTTACATAAGGTGAATGTAGAGATAGATCAAACTTGTGAAAAACTGAAATGATTTCTAAAACAAATATTAAGTTAAATTAGATCAAACTTGTAAAAAACTAAAACGAATTTTGAAACAAATGTTAAATAGAAACTTACTAGAACCGAACTTATAGAGAATTAAAATTACCTTTATGTAATGTAGGCTTTTGAAGACAGAGGTCACTACACCTAATTCGAGAGTGAAGTAAGTAATGAAACTAAAAATTGATAGAAGAGGCCGCCATATTGTAAGTAGGGTGGTGTGTGGCACTTTTAATCTGTGACTTGTAACAGACGTCAAGTTGTACAAAGAGAAAAAACTCAATAAAAATCAAAATTATTGACAATCAGGTCAAAGTCAGACAGCGTGTATTTTCTTTACCTCACCAAAAAGTCGTAAATACGAAAAGGAAAAGTGGTCGAATTGCGCTGGGGCGTCGACTTGGCAGGCAGAAGAATATCATCACTGGGGATCAAGCAGCTCGGCCAGCTAAAATTTTTGTAACAATATGCATATATTTCCTTAATTGGAGCACTTGTTATTACTTGAAACACAATTAGTTAACTTTATTCAATATGCTGTTTGTTATCGTAATTTAAATTGTATCCAGATCATACTAAATCGTACATGGATACTGTTTAATAATTTGCTATTCAATTTACCACAATAAAATATTTCTGTGAGCATCCTCTTCACTTTTGTACAATATTTGCGAAATAAATAACCAAACGTTGGAAAAAAGTAATATTCAATATTTTCCTCTGAAATGATAACAGAAATATTTTCAAAGTACACTTACGATAACGAACAAACAATATCTCTGCGAGCCGCAAATATTCTTTATCGATTTTTTTTTTCTAACCAGAACGAGTATAGAATAAATTTATTGCACTTCATTAACATACCGCGCAGAGATTCTGATGCTCCAAACACGAAACTCATTATAGCTTTCCGCAGCTTAATATGCTACAACACCGCAGATCTTGAATATTTTCTGGGTACTTATTTATGAGCATACTTAATATGTAGGCATGCGTTCTTGTAGAAAATTTAAAATTTTGTGAAAATAATTAAAATAATAATTGATGCTTTCTGTTGCCAATATTTCCCTTGCATAACCTACTTGATTTACAGTCTTGCATCCGCAAAAAGCAAGAGCATATCTCCAGTTTTCCTTGATATCAGAACGTAATCATTAAATGAAACTATCCCACATCGCCCACAGTGTAAACAACAATTTCATACGTTGTTCAAGGAGAGCGAGGCATAGCTTCAGTGCTGAAGTTTTCGAATTAAATAATTACCAGGATCATATCCTATTACCGCATACCAACACTCGCCAGGTTTATCCCTTTTGGATTGCTTTATAAACTCTGGTGCCATTAACACCTTTTCATCAGGACTGTCGTTCCATCTTGTACCTTGTACTGGAAACCCATTACGCTTTTCCTTTTGTGTATAACGAGGGGGGAGATCTTATCGGTCGCATTGGTGGTTTACTTTACTTTTGTACAGGAAACTTGCTTGTTAGGGAAGAATTAAATTATAGTTGAATCTGAGGGAAGCAAGATGTCCGTATTCGGCTGCATTTTACTTTTGCAGGTATTTATAGCATATTTCTTTCAATGCGGAATGTATCATTTCAATTTGTGAACGCTGGTCACAGGAAATTGTCTATGGATTATATCTAAGAGAGAAGTCTGAGTAAAGTTGTTTTGTCCTGGCTTGCAATTCAATTTTTGTGATGAGATTTTATTATTGTTAAATGGAGTTCAGAAATTGTACAAACACTTTAATTGGAAGCTTTGTGGACCACGTGTACTAATTCACAACTTGTAACCTTCATAATACTTATAATTACCGCAATTGTGTGAAAAAAAAACCATTCTGAATTCAATGTATTTTGCCATAGTTTACCATTGTCTGTCTATCATTGTAAATCAGTCGAGATTAAACATAACTTCGTACATATTGTAGTCGAAAACATGTCATCTTTCCCATTGCATAATCGTTGGTATGTACTTACAACAAAGCTAATGGTACTGAAAAAGGCTTTCTTCGCCACACTCCTATCGCATCCGAAATGTTTTTTTTTATTTGAACATTTTAATATGTATTCAATAACATTTCAAAATTTCATAGCTGTCATATTTTGAGATATGTTTGGACTGCCAGAATATACCTTTTGGTTTTTTGCGAATGATAATTATAATAATAAATTTTATTCCAGGTAAAAGTGCAAAGAATATATTTAGGTACATATAAATTTAATATAATATGATGAATCCTGGTCGTTTTAGTATTATAAGGGGCCGAAAGCCTGAATGTGACGACCTTATAAACATTTCAGTTAACTGAAATTGCCTATATTTCGATCCCTTGATTGGGCCATCCTCCCATACAATAACTTAATAAATTTTGATACATGATATATAAATTTTACACATAAAGCAAGGTAAATAACTTAACACGGTCAATGTAAACGGTAGGTATACGTATAAGTATATGAAATATATAATTGAATAAATAAAGACATAAACAGATGAACAATAATACTATTATACTAAATACTATATATTGAGAAAAAAGAAAATTTCATTATAGGTATTTGCGAACTGCTTGAGAAAGCAAAATGGCCCAAATCGGACAATTCCTTCTTGGTGTTGACACACAAAGTGTTTGGATTTCATTTTGTTTAACTTTTATGTTCATCTAGAGTATTTCTTTAAGGCAGGGGACAGGACATCCCAAACACGGAGACTAGAGCGGCCCACTGTGCTCTCCTGCTAGAAGAAATTTCACCAAATCTTCCAGTCCACCTAATGAAGGGCATCAGGTCTTGGTGACGAAGGTTCTTCAGCTCATCTACAGATAGAAGGGCAGACCATAGAGTATCCAGCCTGCTCCGGCCGGAAGTTGAACACGCACACAAAAAGATTTCGGTTGTCTCCTTTCTGGCGGGACAGATACTTAGGCCTGTCAACAACTCCCATACTTGTTAGATGAGCGTGAGGCGAGTTGTGGCCGGTATCAAAGCCAACCACAGTTCTAGGTTTTTTCATTCTGAGCTCTATAAAAAAAAATCAGAGATATTCCTATTGGGCCCATCAAGAAACAATTTTGTGCACCTTCAAGTACTCAGGTACTCAGGCGGGTACCGGTCCGAGGGACGGAGAAACAGAGTCAGCCATAGCATAAAGGTCAGCCCTTTCATTCCCCATGATCCCCACGTGACCAGAAACGCACTGAAGGTACACCTTGTTGTGGATACACAACTTAGCCATAGACGAACTACTGTCCCCCAGTAACTTAGATGTTATCCGAGGGCCACTCAGAGCCATCAAAGCTGCCTGACTATCCGAAAGAATAGCAATGTCGTTTCTCTTGATGTTCGTATCAAGGGCTATTTTCGTTGGCATTGCGATGGGAAGACTTCAGCCTGGAAAAGAGAGTGGTGTGTCTTCCAAATTAGGGCTCCATCCCAATGTCAGGTCCAGGAAAGTAAATGCCTGCCCCGCCTAGCTTATTAGTGAAAGAGCCGTCGGTTGGAGCGGACCGGTGAATGCTCGATAAGGCAATTCCCTCAGTTCACGATTTCCTTACGGGAAAACTTCCAGTGAAGCGGCGTCCAATACGAAGCTCTGCTACCATCGCCTCACGTGGCATGCTGGCCAGAGGGTTTTCCAAGTCAAGCAGGCACGCCAAAGAGAAGGAGAAGAGCCAGTCCAGCCGTCCTGCCAATATTCCTATGAACAGCTTCTGCACACAGCCCTGTTGGCATCTGCCTGAGTGACAAGATGCAGGGGAGGTAAATTAAGTGGGTCCCTACGAGCAGTAGTGGCTGTAGATCGCATGGAGCCCGGAATCACCAATCAGACAAGGCTTTACAGGTTTTGCTAGCTTCCAGATCGTAGTCCCCACAAGCGTCCTCGGCCACCATACACAGGAGGAATATGTGAGTATGGGTCTAACAATCGAGGTGTATATCCACTGCACAACCCTCGGCCACATTAACTTTCTCCTATACGTGCAATCCCCATATCAGCTTCTATTCAAAGTAGATTCCAAGTTAGGGTATAATATTATTAGTCTTTTAGGCCAGTTATACCTTTTTATCTTGTTAATGTAAAAGTTTTTATGTTGAATATACCAAAATTTCACAAAATATGTTCTTACTCGCTGTCACTACACCACAATCCTTAGGAGTTTCTCATCTGTTTCAGACATAAACAGATCAGACAGCTGAAAATTATTTTTGTATAAGATATCACTTTCTTCAATATATTTTGTAAGCTCACATGCACGAATTTATCAGTACTTTCTTCTGTATCTGCTCTACATACATTTCATGTTTATTGTCATTTAGTGACAGGCACTTCTTTTGTGAAATATTATTCTTAGAAGTTGAATTATTTGAACTGCCTGCCTATACTGCCTCGGTTTCGACACATTTTTATGAGTGGAAATAATCATTCAATTTTCTTCTTATGAATCCACTAGACAGTTTTTCGTCTAATATTCCTTGTGGCTGTATTCGCTTGGTATATGCGTGCCACTTTCAAAACAGTCAATGGTCCATAAGTTTCTCTCCGTTCGAAAGGGTTATTGGGCTGCTAAAAATGCTTATGAGCATATTAGAAGTTTAACGTGTTAACTAGAAACTTAAGTACACCCTATGATTTCCATCAAGCCGCTTAGGAAAAAATTATGTTTATTTGATATATGTATATGATAAGGGACTAGACATTGATTTGATACTTTTGTTCCTAAATAATATAACGAACAAAAAGCTTCCTAACTACTTAGAAGATTTTGTTCATTACCCTGGCAATGTTCAACCTTATATCCCAGACAGACTATCTTCATAATGATATAATTTGTAATTAAATGGAGTCAAATGTGCAGCCTGTGACAGAAATGAAGTCCATCAATTGCAGTAAAAGTGCCACCTACCGTCATTAAAATGTACTGAATTTATTGGAAAATGGAAAATTTTTGCAATTAAGTTATCAGTGACAGTCATCAGCTGATCATGAAAGAAATTTCGTTCCGCGTTCTTCTCTTTTTGATCTCTGATAACAACAAAAATTGTCTTTTACTAAACGCTTTACAACTATAGTAAATACTCGCAAAATTTTTTTGATAGCATTTAATTAAATTATTGAACTCTGCGCTGATCTTTACTTACATTGAGGATTTGTGAATGACATTCCAAATGCAATAATTTTCGTCCATAGTATGTCATCTCTTTATTTTCTTGAAATTACTGAATTTCATAGTATTAAGTCATTATGGACTCAGTCTGTCTAGCTAAGGTATTATCAGCTACGGAGTAATCAAAACTTTCGACCTCCCAGATGGAGAGGTGAATCGGCGCAGAGCTCATTAGTATAACGAGGATTCTTATTATTCAATAAACTATCTGAAGAAATAAGGAGTGAAATGAGTTTTAATCAGTTTAAACGAAAATTGAATTTATTGGAAGAAGAACTTGAATAAAACACATTTTAGGTTAGATATCTCGATTATTAAATTGTTAAAAAGTATGTTCCATACTAATAAAATTATTATTATTATTATTACTAGGCTCCGAGTAATTTTGAACTTGACTCTTTACCTTCCTCAGGACTATGCTTACTATATACAATATTTAAAAAATAATAATAAAACAGCTTTAGTTAAAAAGGAACCTAACAATTTTACGCTCATGCTCAATAATAATTCTAACCTGACTGGCAGGCAGCGGCCAAATTCATTCGAATTCATCGGACCATGGTACAAATTTCTATACATATGTGGAAGTATTAATCAGTTGAAAGTTTTTATTTTCTAAAGTCATTCGATTAAGATAAAAAAATTTAAATAATATACAAATTTGATAACGGTTGGGCAGATAAAAACGCGAGATTAAGATTATCAGAAGACCTTTTTTCTGTATGAATAATAGTTTAGGTCGCACGATTCAAATATTTGTCATTAAAAAACCTAAATTAAAACATCTTATATCAAATTAGACTTTCAACTTAAAGCCTCCAAAATATATGTAGAAATGTAAAATGTATGCAGAAATTCCTGTTGTATTTGATAATTAAATTTGTTTGCAAAGGCAATGAAATTACTTTTCTTCTACATCACAAGAAAAACTATCTAAACGAACCTACTAGCATACTACATTATACGTATGTAAATATTTCCACAAACTTATTTATTCAACCTCTCCTTGTTACATACTGCCATACTAAGTTTCTGTAAATCCCTGGGATATATTTAAGAAACGGAAAGGTCCTAGAATCTCTGGAGAAATTTTATTACTTCACAACTTTGGTAACCAATTATCCCTCCTTTGGATAATCCCGTCTAACCTATGTAGATATGTATATCTAACATATCCAGAATATAAAACCGTCAGTTTAGAAAGGATCTTCTAAAGGAATTTCCCCACAAGTGCTGATAGCCTACTTAACTATTCCCAGTTAAACATGATAATTTAGTCTAAAAAAAAGTTAACATTTTGACTGATTCGGTGCGAAGTTTATAAAGCAGAAAGATTTTTTATTATCACAGCATCCATGTTAAAGACAAAATTCTTATGAATTATTTTTTAGAGCTTTTCTTTAGTATTTGACTATCGTATAATTTAAAATAACAACTGTTATTTGTGCATATATATCTGCTTGTATCGGTTTCATACTGATGACCAGTCTGTTATTTGCCACTCAGATAATGATGACTGGCCACTATTTGCTAAGCCATAGCTGGACCACGGTTAGGTAAGGGAAAACTCGCTTCTTGATTTGTTAAAATATTTTAAAGGAAATGCCACGCTTTAAGACTATGTAAGGGTTAGAAGAATTTGAAAGGCCACCGAGCTTTAGGCGTGTACATTTATTTTTTTTTTACTATGTCCTTGCATTTTTTTTTATCTATATTTAGTTTGAATATTGTTTATATATATATTTGTAACTACCTGATTAAACAAAGGTTCTCTAATTCCTATTATATTTATTAATTGTCTATTTTCCTTAATCTGTTTTTGTAATAACATTTCTTCTTTTGTCTACAATTGTACAATTTACACTATCGATTGATTTGACCTCATATGGGTCTTTATAGAGGGAATCAAGTTTTTCCTATTTTGGACAGTTATTAATACTTTATCGCATACTTTCACGATATTGGGTTGCAGCAATGCAGATCATTGAAATCTTTTCGATGAGCTTTGGACTTTTGGAGATATTGTTTTGCTTTGGTAACAGATTGGTGTAATCTGTGTTTCATCACTTTGCTGTACAGCTCGTGATTATAGATGGGTCTGGCTGATTAATTGTAAGTTCTGTTGGTAAGGTTACCTTTTTGGCGAATACTACTTCGAACGGTGTGTATTCGTGTACTGTATTTGAAGTGGTATTACAGCAAAAGGTATAATAGTGTATCCAGTTATGTCAGTTGTCTCTGTTATAGTTAACGAATTATCTGAGGTATTCGTTTAGCATTTGTGGTTCCTTTCGAACGCTCCTAGTGTTTCAGGATGTGCTGCAGTAGCGAACAGTTGTTTTATTTTTAGAATTTCACATATTTCTATAAAGATTTGATTTTTATATTCTCTTCCTAGATCTGATTTGATTATGTTCATCGGTCCACCCGTTTACTACACGGTTAAAAAGACTGGTGTAAATGATGCACATTCTTTACACCTTCGATCTTATTAGTTCCACGAATCTAATTTTTAATATAAAATCTAATAAATATACGGATATCGGCATCTATAATACCAAAAAAGTTTCATTTCTTATCCGAATTTAGTACAAAAGCATATTGTAAACGATCAAAGATAAACTGTATCCAATTAAATATAAAGATCAATTATGTTCAGTATAGAACTAATACAATAACTGGATATTTGAGAGCCTGATACTATTTTGGAATGAAATTTATCCTTTCAGTAATATTAAAACCATTCAAATTATTTGTATCAATAGAAATACTTAGAAATGCGTCAAACGAACAGAAGAATAAAACGAGTTAGCCTAATACGTAGCATGTAGTTTTCCCACCGGGAAATGGAAGCGTTCAAAAAGGAATGCAAGAGCGCTTCTTTGGAAGCTCGCAGCGCTTCCCCACCGTATCCTTGTACATATCGTTTTAACGTGAGCTAGTCCGCAGAGGGAAGCGCTCAAGTGTAGATTCTTGGGAAGCCCTCTAGGAGCGCTTGTAGGATAGCACTCTCGGAGCAGTTATGGGGTAGTACTCTTGGAGCGCTAATAGGGAATACAGAGGGAATTAAGATAAAGGCTTTATTAAAAATTTCAGTTTTTTTTTTCTGAATGCACTCAGTTTAATTTTATATTAAATTAATTTTCAATTAACCACACACTTCAACCGACAACTAAAGAATGCATATGAGTCATCTTTTCATAACAAAAAACAGTTCGCTTATGAGTCAGCTGAGAGAAGAGATCTGCTTCTGCAAAGCTTCCTTTGGCTATGGTAAAAGTACGCTTCGGAAAAGATATTTTGTGGTTATGTTGTGGAAGCGCTTCCCCTGACAAGCGCTTGACTTATTTCCCGCTGGGTTGTTTCGTGCCACGTTCTTGGATAGGACTGTATAGCTGGGGACTGTTAGTATATGGGAACTATAGGATAGTATAGTACAATAGGTTGGTTAAAAATATACTATTTTTTTTTTAAATAAATATTTATATTATTTCATAAAATTAACATTTGTTTTTCTAATTAAAAGTATTTTGATTTGTATGTGAGCAGGGGGGCCTCATTTTTTAATATGTTCGGCTAGAATGTAAATGGGTAATCATAGTTTCCTGTTTAACTCCGATTCCTGTTTGAATTCGAATACTACTACTGTATTTGTATAGAATAGTATACCATCAGTATAAAGGTTTATTCACGAAATGAGATAAATATAATATAACAGAGTTATAAAAAATCATATCTCATATTTATTTATTTTATCTAAGACAGTTAGAAACACATTTTATATGAGAGGTTGATTGAACTATATATAAAGTTTATATAAAACAATTTTCTATCCAGTTGTATTATATTAATAAACGCTCTTATGAAATTTTATAAATTGAGGAAGTATATATTTTATTCAAACTGTTTATGGGCCTACATGTATATTATTTGTTTATAAAATTTACATCTAAATTTTAACCGTGTACTGATCTTGCTATAGCGTTTGCGTTGTATTTGGTTATGTCACACTGGACTGTTACTGCACACCTATTGCCATTGCGTTTTCGTGTAAATGGACCTACTGCGTCTATGAATACTATGTCGAAAACTTTTAGCGGTGTGGTTGTAATTACAATTGGTTCTTTGGTATGCCTTTGGTATTTATTCTTCGATCATAACTCCCAATTTTTTATATATCTTGCTATTATCTGTTTCATATTTTTCCATCTATATCTTTAGTTTAGTTTCTTATATAATCGGGATTGTCCTAAATAGCCTCGTGTAGGTGTGAAGTGAAAATTATGGAGTAATTCCTCTATTCATGGCTTGTCTGGTATGTATATTTGTGGTTTAAATAGTGTAGTTTTTATTTTGTTCAGTATTTTGTTCGAATGCGGCTATATTTATTAATTTAAAAATTACGTTTTCGGCCGAAAGTTTCAGAGTCTTGGTCTGAAACCATTTATCTATGTAATTTTCCAAAGTTTTAAAGGCCTGGCTCTAGCGCTAGGTTTACTCTTTTCTACGTTCACCTACCGCTTGTAGCGACCATGTGCACTACACTTAATTGCGTCGTACATGTCCGGCACAATAACCCTCTTAGCGCAGACAGCACCAAAGTAAACAAAAAGGTTTAACTCGAGCACTCGTCCCAGTTTCTCCTTCTTGTTTTTCTGACCTTGCTGGAGGTAATATGTCGCCTCGATTGATATTAGTATTCTATAATCGAGTAATTTAAAATTAAAAGATAAGAATTGTTTGAAGAGTTAATAAGTGTAGCGATTAGTTAAAATAATATAGTTATAAGTTACTGAACACCGTGCGTCTAAAAGTAACCCTACAAGTGGTGACCCAGACGTGAAAATATAATTTTACACAAGAAAACCACGTACGGCATTATAGGAATAGTTAAAAACATCATAAATCCCATAGCGAGATTTCAAATAAAAATATAAATTATTATTTATGGCTAACAAAACGGCCACAAAATGGCGGCATTTAATTAAGATCGGCACAATAAGCAAGCAGAGCGAGATAGCTACAGCAACATTCGTCCCAATTCCACAGCGAAACTGTAACTCACGCATTCATACTTCCAGCATCTCGTTGGAACATTAGAACATTACGCTCTAAACAACACAAGCGAGAGCAATACTTCGTAGTGACAAACGTAATTGACAAGTTGAGCAGCTGACAATATTCACAATACAGTACAGTCATAAGGGATTGTCAGTGTTACAACATTTAAAAACTTTGATAATAATCGTCAGAACCTTAACACGCACATTTTCATGGGCATCAGCAAATCAAATGTTATTTGCTGTCGCTACAGTGTTGCAGTTGCAGTATAAATTATATTACGACAACACCTGACGTCTGCACGCATGTAAGCTGTTTTCTTCAATCAACACATAATTAATTTAGTCATTCAGACAGGTGAACATTTAATTATTTATATTGAAATATACAACCATTAGAATAGTTCATTTAAATTTGTTCATCTATCAACAAATCAAGTAAAAGCTATTAGAATTTGAACAATACACATGAACGCCATATTAATTATAGGTTAAGTTTGAATTTTCTATTTTAAGAGGTTTTCATTAAACACATTAGTGAATTAAATTTTTGAACTTAGAATTAGAGTAAGATTTTTAAATTTATTTACATAAATATTAACTTTAAGGTTTGTAGGAGCGACACGTCACCTATTATATATATTTTTTTCTCAAAACTTTATTCACGTAAACATTTTAAAATATTTAACAAACTTAGCGTGAACTAAAATCGCAGTACGGATGCTCAGTTAAAAAAAATTAATTCATTTTGCGTATACAACGATAAAAAAGGAATGTCGGAAACGGAAAAGAATGACACGACAGATAAATTAGATAAAAAAAATTTAAAGGAACATGACGAAAGCAGTGAGGTCGCACACACCTCTTTACCACCTTTCTGGGAAAAAACACAATTTACGGTAAAAAAGATAACGAAAGACGGATCGAAATACGCGTATGTAGTTTCTGCTCTCCCAGTAGACACAATAAATAGCATATTAGACGTATTAAATAAACCACCAGGCAAAAATAAGTATGCAACATTTCGCGAAATATTAATTAGGCATCATTCATTATCCGAACAGCGGAGGTTAGAAAAATTATTGGCAGCTGAGGACTTAGGAGACCGTAAGCCCTCAGACCTCTTTAGACATATGCAAACATTGGCAGGTTCTATGTCAGTAGTTGGAGATGACCTTATCCATTCCCTCTGACTCAGGAAGCTTTCACCATCTATGACAGTACCATTAGCTGTTGCAATGGATCAAGACATAGATAAAAAACTTGAACTCGCAGATAAATTCTGGGAAGTTCAAGTCCCAAACATAAGCGCGATACAATCGGGCAGTACAAATTTTTCGGGTGCTTCCTCTGACACACAGACACTGAAGAAGGAATTTCAGAAAACACGCCAAAAAATCAACGAATTAAAGAGAGCGATTCATAATTTTACCATACGCGGTCGTAGTAAGTCACCAAATATTCTGTAAACACAGTATAGGTGAAACAATAGTTCCAATCGGCAAAATAACAAAGGTCTATGTAGGTATCACAGTAAATTTGGTTCCAGGGCCCGAAAATGCACAAAGCCTTATTTTTTTCAAGAGAAGCATAATAACTGTACATCCTTGGAAAACTAGATAAGCCGACAGCATCGACGGCTAGCCATCGGCCCAATCTAACAGGCCGTCTCTTTATCAACTGCCTAGTCAGCAAACTATATTTTTTAATTGATACAGGGGCTGATGTATCGGTCGTCCCTTATAAAATTTTCCCGAAAGCAACTTTATCCAATGGACAGATGAGCCTCACAGCAGCAAATGGCACACCAATAAAACTTTTGGTATGAAATTACTAATTATTAGCCTAGGTTTAGGGCGATCATTCAGCTTCCCATTTATTTTAGCGGCAGTTAACAGACCCATTATTGGAGCAGACTTTTTGAGTAAATTCGGACTACTCGTTGATCTCAAACGGAAAAGATTGCTTGACTCTGTAACCCAGCTATCGACCCCTGGTGACATCACTCACTCAAGTGTTCCCTTCATTAACAAGTCCATCAGACTATACGCACCCGGTAAATCACTCAGTGAGACATTATATTGCAACAACGGGGCGTCTACCTTTCTCACAACCAAGAAGACTAGATGCCACTAAACATAAACTTGCATACACTGAGTTTCAGCATATGCTGCAGCTAGGAATTTGCAGACCATCGGTAGCTCCCACTTGTTCCCCACTACATATGGTGCCTAAAAAGGACCCAAATGATTGGCGTCTTTGTGGCGATTACCGTAGACTGAACACAATTACTCTTCCCGATCGTTATCCGATCTCGCATTTGTTTCTTTAAAATAGACTTAGTACGCGCTTATCACCATATCCCAGTGGCAGAGGAAGACATTTTTAAGATGGCTATCACGACACCATTCGGAATGTTTGAGTTCAATCGAATGCCTTTTGGTTTACGGAATGCAGCTCAAACATTCGAAAGATTCATGAATGAGGTGACAAGAGGTCTTGAATTTGTCTTCGTATATATCGACGACATACTCGTTGCGAGTCGCACACTAAAGGAACACAAAGAGCATCTGGAAACCCTTTTCATACGTTTAATTGTTTAAAAATTCAAGTGTCCAAATGTATATTCGGCGTCAGCGAACTTGACTTGCTCAACCACAAAATAAGCCAAGAGGCATTTTCCCCTCTGAAGACAGTCACCCATATCCTAAGTCAATTCGGCAAATCCGAAAATTCATCGGAATGTTAAGAATGTAGCCGAGCTTTTGGTACCTGTGCGAACACATTTGAACACTATGTTAAGGACGAAATCAAAATCTAAAAAAATTTCATGGTCGGAAGATTGGGAACAAGCTTTCGCTGAAGTAAAACAAACATTGGCCTCTGCCATTCTCCTCGTATACCCGCTAGACAACGCAAAGTTGCGTCTTACTGTTGACACATCTAATATCGCAATTGCGACAGTGTTAGAACAATTCGACGGCAGCCAGTCTTGGGAACCACTCGCGTTTTACTAAAAAAAACTGAAACTACCGCAGATAAAATACTCCGCTTTTGATAGGGAACTATTGGCCATTTATATGTCAATAAGACATTTTAGACACTTTCTAGAAGGCCAGCTTGTTACGGTTTATAAGGATCATAAGCCGCTAACGACAGCTTTATTTTCCAAGCCTGATCAAAGTCCACGGCAGTCCAGACATCTGGACTTTATAGCCCAATTTACGTCGGATTTACGCCATGTAAAAGGACAAGATAATAAAGTCGCTGACATGCTTTCGCGAACATATGCCAATGAATTCTTAAATCTTTCATTCCTTCAATTTGATATTTATAATTCGCCAAACTTCAGGAAACTGACATAGACCTTCAACGTTTTCTGCATGCCGGCACACGAAACTCTTCCAAATTCAAACTTGAACAGAAGTACATACCTACATTTCCTGACGCTCTTTGGTGCGAAGTTTCCACGTACCAGATTCGACCATTCGTACCCGGACCCCTAAGGAAGATGGCTTTCGAAATATTACACAAACCATTACACCCAGGAAGCATCCCGAAAATTAATCACAGATCGATACTTCTGGCCTAGTATGAATAAAGATATCAAAAAATGGGTACAAGAGGGTGTGCCTTGCCAAAGTTCAAAGATCCAAAGACATACCAAGAGTCCGCACGACCACTTTTCAATTCCTAAGGTTCGCTTTGAACATGTCCATATGGACATCGTTGGACCCCTAGAAGTCTCTAATGGATTTACCCACATTCTAACAGTAATAGATAGATTCACTAGATGGCCAGAGGCTTATCCATTAAAAGATACAAGGACCCCAACTCTTGCCCTAATATTTTTCAAAGAATTAGTATGCAGGTTCGGAGTACCGCTCCATATTACGACTGATCAAGGCAGTTAACTCGCGCCTTTTCGAAGAGCTGACAAAACTATTAGGTAGTCATAGAATTCGAACAACAGCCTACCATCCGCAGTCCAATGGGATGGTAGAACGATTTCATCGTCAATTAAAGAATGCTCTAAAATGCCGTCAAAGCAGAACCGAATGGAGTAATGATCTGCCAATCATATTACTAGGAATTCGATGCGCATACAAAGCAGACCTAGAGTATAGTCCTGCAGAGTTAGTATACGGTCAACTTCTAAGGTTGCCAGCAGATTTTTTCGCGACAGATTCAAAATCAAATAAAATTGAACCAGAAACGGTCATTTCCGAACTAAGAGCAAAAATAAGTAGTTTCAAACCAACTTCAACACGTACTGCAAATATTCCCACTTATATTCCACACCACCTAGAAAAGTGTGAAAAAGTGTTTGTGCGAGTCGGCCAAACAAAGAGTGGCTTGCGCTCCCCTTATGAAGGCCCATACCTAGTCATCCGTAAACTTAGAAAATATTTCATCGTCAATATTAGAGGTAAAAATACAAACGTTTCCATTGATAGATTAAAACCGGCGTTCATATCAGAGTCTAATAATGTCTCGGCAAAGCTACGTAAAGTGCGTTTCAAAAAGAAATAAGTAGAATATAATTACTGACTTTTGAAACAAAATCTTTTCCGTCTTCGACTAGAGAGGGGGGTAACGTAGCGACCATGTGCACCACACTTAAATGCGTCGTACATGTCCGGCACAATAACCCTCTTAGCGCAGACAGCACCAAAGTAAACAAAAAGGTTTAACTCGAGCACTCGTCCCAGTTTCGCCTTCTTGTTTTTCTGACCTTGCTGGAGGTAACATGTCGCTTCGATTGATATTAGTATTCTATAATCGAGTAATTTAAAATTAAAAGATAAGAATTGTTTGAAGAGTTAATAAGTGTAGCGATTAGTTAAAATAATAAAGTTATAAGTTACTGAACACCGTGTGTCTAATTTATTGAACAAAAGTAACCCTACAATATTTGTTTACCACAATGATTTTTATTTTATCTTTAGTTTTGATTTGCAATTCAGGTATGTGTTTTACTTCTGATGGAGACAGTAATTCCGTTACATGCAATTGATCAAGCTGCTGTGTTATGTGATTGGTCTCTGTTTTTGTATCTATATCTGACTTATTTTGTTTTGACATTACTCGTGTTTTTACTTGCAACACTTTTATCTCATTTAGATCATTTATATTAATTTGTATTATCAATAATGCGTCTGGTCCAGAATTTTCTTTTCTTTGTATGCACCATTGGGTATTCTGATATAACAATAATTTTTTTTGTTTTTATAATAATTTATTTTGCAGTTGATAAGAAAATTATAATTGGAAATAATTTCAGATTAAAATTATGTTGTAAGGTATTTATATATGTAATAACTTACTTATATTTCATCTTTATTATTTATTTATAATTATATATATTTTTTTTGTTTTGTTTCGTTTTCGGGATCGTCATCAAGTAGGTGAATTATTTTGATGTGTTCTCGGGATCTATTTTATTATCGGGGACATACCTACATTCGGTAAATTTATGAACTAGATTTTGTGTAAGTGCTGTGATTTTTGAACTCTCTGCTTTAGTCAAAGCTGAGTTGGGCTTCAAATTTTGTCATGATTTATCGCTCTATGCCCATTCAGCGATTCTATTGAATCAGTTATGAATTGACAATTAATACAATAAAACATGTTTTCATTCAACTTAAATCTCTTAACGCTTTTATTATTAGTAGTGTTCTGAGATTCGGCCTATACAGCTGATCGTGAATTTTTCATATTATCATCTTCTGCGATAACGCAAATCGAATACTCGGATGGGATAACCATTGTGGAGTCATCTGTGTAGGAAGATACTTTTATCGTGATAACCATTATTCGGGCGGAAACAATTCAAATAGTCTTTCAATGCATTTTTGGTACCATGAGCTCTCCATAAATAACAATGACAACATTTCACGATCCCATCGTAATTCTTACAAGATTTTGCCATATTTTCTTCTTAGTCGGAGAGTAGATATTTAAAAAAAAAAAAAAATTGTTCATGGAGTGTACCTATGTATTATCAATAAATTCGTTCGTCTCTAATGGTGATTAACTTGCCCATCCAGTTAATCCCTCATAATACTTGATACGTGTTATTGTTAATTTTAAACAACTGTGAGTTATGCTGGCGTATTAAGGAACTTTTTTCTTAGCCCTCGTCTGTGATTTATATAAGCTTTGTATGGTATTCAACAATCTTTTTTGCAACCAATATGTACAAAGTGATGACTATTTTTTTGTTCTCTATAGAGACTGTGTCATCTATTACAATATTGTTTACAATCTCCCCGTTATTTTCATTTTTTTTGGAGTTATTAGTTCCCATATTAAAAAAATTGTCGCTCTTTTTTTTGTTCCTTTATTAAAAAAAAAAATATAATGATAATAAGATAATGATATTTTTTTTTATTAAGTTAAAGTATAATAATTATTTTATGATTTAGGGTTATTTATTTTTTTTTTATTTTATCGCTTTTTTCAGCCTATTAAGCTCCTTTTTACTGTCTCCTAATAGAAATTCATATTTTTCTTTCTCGGTGCTACTTATTGCTATTTGTATCAGTTGTTTCCGTATTTCCTTATTGTCTTGTTTCTTCATTAAGAAACACACGTCGACCTCTTCAGGCTGGTTTCGATGGTTTGTTATTTTTGATTTCCCTTGCCGCAGCTTGTATTCTTCTATTGTTAATCTTCTTGGGTCTGCTTTGTATTCTGGTACTTCTTCAGTTGACTTCGTTACTGGTTTCGGTATATATGGCTCTATTATGTTGTGTGGGCGGTATAAAGTTAGGTTATCCATGTTTGTTTCCCGTTTCCTATACTTCTCAATGTGCGCGTAGATTTTATCAAATTCTCTGCCGATTTGATCCTTCATTTCAGCTCTGCTGTACGGTAGCTGATGATAATGTTTTTGCTCTGGTCTCCTTTTGTTTTTTAACAGATGATTACAGCTGATACCACAGTCACGGTCTACAAAAAGACGGCACGATGTTCTAGAGATGAAATTATCGGAGATAGATTCACGACTGTCACGGTCACCATGTTATATTCTTCTGTGTTTGTCATGGTATTTTACGTTATCACGTCCCAGATAGAATAGTCGTAAGAGCTACCCGTGGGCATTAATTCCTCTTGTGAGGAAGATGGAGCGTCTATTAAACAACTTACTCCAAGTGATAGTATGGGGAGCAGCTCTACAGCAAAACTCTCAATAATAAGACCGACGTGTTGTGTGTTTCTATGTTCTTGTTAAGAAAGACTGTGTTTATTGATTACTTTTACATTCTATTTATACAATTGATTTGTTTAAACAATAATTAGTACTGCGATGCATATTTCTACAAAAGTTGCAATATGCCCGATTATGCATTTTCACTTCGTGATGAAATGTATGCTTTGTTTAGTATAGTTAGGCATACTTTCACTGACCGCACTTGTATACATAAAGAATGATGCGTTGCACTTTCTTTGTACCCAAGCATGTATTGTTAATATTTAGGTCTTTTGCAAGTTATTGTAAAATATTACAATTAGGCATATTACACGTATTTTTCAAACTATGTCACATTTTTTAAAAGCTACTCGATTGGCCCCAAAGTAGCATTTTGAATTGAATTCGGTGCGTATCCCAGACAGGAATCCAAGGCTGATCTTTTTCTCTAAAATGAGCAAATATTAGATGCATGGATTTTGCTCAGAATCTTTCAGTGAATCCATGGTAAATGCAATTATATAATTTTTCGCACTTTTTTTAGGAAACGAAGAAAAAGACCTCAATATAAATCAAAAATCTTTCGATTTCGATTTTTAATTTGTTCCTATAGTTTTCACATAATCAAATGAGCAGGCAGTTAGTTTCTAAAAAGGATTTATAATACAATTATACCTGAATTGCTGGCTCCTCCGTTCTTATACAACTGATAATACACAGAATCTACTGCCGGAAGCGAACTTAAAAGGTAATTTTTCTGGTTATACCCATTTAAATTGCTTTTTAAGTTGAGAATTCTGAAATGCACTTCTTCACCTAATGAAATTTTATCAAAGTTAATTCTGTCTCGTATTTTATCCATTGACGGAGTTCCTTTCTATGTTAAATTTTTGTTCAACGAGAAAAGTGATTTTTGAAAACATGAGAATATGCTGGAGATGCCTTGATGCTTTTCTAGAACATGAAATGAGGACTTTTGTCTGACCCATATCCATAGCCCAGCCACGGAAAGTACATGTGGCCTCACGTAATTTTTATTCTTTCAATTGGTATAAATATATTTATCCTTTCTGTATATTGAGATCCGGAGGCAGTATGTAGGTTTAGAGATTGACTGTGTAATTATAAAGTTCTCTATTTATCGGTTCCCAGGTGGTAACCCATCCATGAATATTTGCTAGTCATTAGAAATAAGAATCGTAACGGTTAACAGTTTTTATAAAAATTAACTTTGCAATGAGTTTAGATACAAATCGTACTTTAAAAATCCAAACGAAACGGTTTAGCTTCATTCACATAAGTGATCAATCTCTGTTAAATCTTATGAAAGGTTTTTTTTTCTTTCTGCCGCACAGTAAAATTTCATGATGCTTTTATACCCCAAACTGTTCGAATGTGGAACAGTCCACCATCTTCTGTCTTTCCTCGGGTAGACAATCTGGGAAAGTTTACGACTGACATATACCAGCACCACCGCCACTCTCTTCACATTCTTACCATATATCTTCTTCCTATCTCCTTCCTGTCATGCTGTACTTTGTGTAATAGGGTATCCCATGAGCAATAATGTATATAAAAAAAATCACTGATACTTATGAAATGATTAATATTTTAATCATAATAAAAAAAATAATCTTTTAATTTTTATTTTTTCTTAGCACAATTAAATTTTACATCATGAAATGATTTTTGTTTTCCTGTTTGACAAATAAAAATCGCCAAGTGATTTTCTTCTTTTTCAGTCGACATATAATATATATTTTTGAATGCTTTATGTTATCAGTAAATACAAAATAAAAGTAAACTGCAATAATTTCTGCAAAATGGTCATGTGCGGATGTTTACATATTAAATTTTTGATCATTAAATTTGAAATATCATCTAAACATTTGAACATTAGCACCTATTATTTTGCATAGCGTTGTAAATAGTTCTTGATTAGAACATAAAAATCAAATGGTGACTTATTTTGTCGACCAGAAATGTAAAATTTTTTTCATGATTTCATTTTTTATCAATAAAATGTATCAAAGAGTGTATCGTTGTAAAAGATGTATTTGATTACAACCCAGTAAAGTCGTACAAGGCTTATGCTTATAAAATGCAATACAAGGGTCTTGTATTTTTACATTCACAAATTGACAGTGTAAACCGGGTTGTATAGTTGTACTTAGGAGCTGAGATTGAAAGTCAATTGTCAGCGGGTGCAGCTGGGGAGGGGAGTGTCCTAGGAAAATTTCTTTTGAGGACTATCGAATAGTGCACTCGTATTTTTTCTAGGTGGTACTCAGTTAATTTAGCAGGGTGTTCAATTTACATCTACCCGCATCATGGTTTTCCCCCACAAAAAAAGGTATTGCAAATTTGTGAGCCCAAAACATCAGTAATCGCGCATCAAAGAGAATGAAACTTTCTGAAAAACTTAATAAGACATCACCGAAAAACAAATTGGTGCGATCGATTTTCTTTTTCCGCCCTAAATTACTTAATAATAGTATTTGAAGTTCAGAAATTAGCTTTAATTATTTTCAAAATTTGAACCTTTCTTGCGGAACGAGGAGGGGACCGTTCAAAAACCGAACTTGATATTCGTGTTTACTTCGACAAGGCAATTAAACTTATCGAAAAAAAGTTTTGGGTGGGGGTATTTTGGGGTGCGGGGTTGTTACCCCCACCATCCTCAAACCCCAAATATGACATGTGGGGCGTCTATTTAAAGCCCCCGCTAAGCTCTATCGAATGGCGTTTCTTAAATTTCAATCTGGTATACTCCATAGTAAATTTTTTCCACCCTCTAAAACTTGATTACGTTTTAACTGAAAACCACTTTTTTACTTTGTCGGACCTTGCATCATAAAGGATGCCCCTAGAAAAATAATTTTGCATCTAAATTAAAGGTAACAAAATTTTCTATCTATTAGAAGGTTTTTATTTTCAATTCGAGATATTTCCATACTGAGCTTTTACTCCCGAATTTCACTGTTTTTCCCCCACCTGGGTCCCATATACGCCATTACTACATATGAGTTATTTTATCTAATTTTTTTTTCAATCATAGGCATAAGTGTTCGATTACGAAACTTTTTCATCTTTACAAAAAAACTCTTCCGAACCACTGTTATTCCGCAAATGTAAATTGTAAATTTTTACATTTTGTTACGGCAAAAAGCGGCAAAGATTACCGTAAAAGGAGGTTGTTCTAGAATTATTAACATTTATCCTAAACTGTTAGCCTGAGCTGAAAACTAATTAGAAATAACAGTTCCGAACAAAACAGGCTTCATTTTATCCGCTGACATTATACTGAAATAGTATATAATTAAGTAGTAATAGTAGAAATAACAACTAGGGAAACAACCCAAACGGTTACAAAATTCAATGAAAAACCGGCATTTCCTTAATTTAAGCCTAGTTAGTTAGTTAGTTTTTATCTCAGCTATTTTTAACCGGATCTTGAAAATTCTTTCTTTCTAGGATAACTATGAATCCTAGGAGTTTTGAGGATTTTCTCAATTTTTCCGGGGCCGGGGAGAGCTTCTACGGTCCCATTTTATCATCTTGTTTCCATAATTACATTTCGAAGTAAGCTAAAGGCTAAAGAGTGTGTTCACTCATTGTTGTAAATTCTTGTTGTATATTTACATCGGTTACACTGATACATTAAAGAGTGAATACCCCTAATATGTTTTTATTTGTCATCAGGAAAAATGAAAATCAGCAAATAACTTTTATTCATGATAAGAAAAATATTAATCATCTCATAGCGATAATTTATTACTTCAAAAAATAAAAACCTTTAAAAGAGACTGATACCTTAACTGTTTCGTTCGGACTTTTAGCGCCGCAAACACCAACCATACTATTCCATATTCACATCATGTAATGCACAAACACCAGGAATACTCAAGGTTTAATCCATCGAATTATAACGGTGTAATATTTTATCCGAGATTTTCCGGGGTTATAATTTATATTCGAGCAACAAACAACAACGAATAGCATGTTTCCGGGGCAACGATTCTTCGGTTAGTGTTACAGATCCATTGATTTTCATTTTTTCTCTACTTAAATAATTTTTTTTTAATATTATGTAACAGGAAAAAACTAAAATTTACAGTAATTTTCTTCATTATATTACTTATTCAATATTTCTTGTTTTAAAGCATAATGCTAATAATAAATATTTCGACATACCGAAAATGTCCGGAAATAATGCCATATAAGCAAAAATCATATGGTTTTACCCGGATTGGTGTTAACTTTTCAGCAATTCATTACTCTTGCTTAGTTTCTCAAGTTGATGAAAATTTTGCGAAATTATTTCCATGTAGTAATCATTGTGGGTGAGGACGATTTAAATGCCTTAATGTGCTTTGAATAATGTTAATTGATGTTCAACAGCCCTTCAGATCATAGTATAATAACAGATTTTAGTTAATAGATGTAGTGTACTTCTACTTGAGTGTCGTACCATATTGTCTTCGCAGTAAATGACAAAAGTAAAGGTATTAAAATAAAAAAGAAACCTAAATTTATGAATCGCATGAAAGTGGGATTATCTTTGGATAGGAATAATCTTTACACCGGAAATGGGATTATACTCGTTTGGAGAGTTTACGACTCTTAAATTAAAACATAAATATAATTGGTTAACTAAGATCTTTATAAGTATATTATTAATTAATTTTTTTTTTATTTCACTAGCAATGAGCAGAACCACTTGATAGCTGCAAGTGGGTATAGAAGAAATTTTAGTTTGATAAATATTTCTGTGTGATTTTTCCACAAGACTTTGAAAAATAATCGTTATTCACCAACCCTGTCTAGAACACATCTTCATCTATTGATGCCTCTGATTGATATGAAGTAGATCTAATTAATTTTATCCACAAATCTTCCAATAGTTTTAACCGGTCCTTATTACAGTTCTGCAAATTGTTCTGGTAATTCTCTATAATTAAAAGAATCCATCTTGCGATTGAACTTAAACATATCTGGATAACCATCAAACTCAAATTTCATACATTAAATGGTTTCTCCCTATAGATTGACCTACAATATAATTTACCGCATAAAACTTCCCCTTACATATTTTAATGTTAAATTCTAACTCCAATGTTATCTGATCACCGACTGCCCACAGCTACTAAAATCTTTAAAATGTTCAATCTATACCATTGGATAGGGTCGTAATTAAATATCGAGGCTAAAAATGTTAAGTTGTGCAATAGGAGTACAAGTAGATTTAATTAGAGACCTTTGCAACCCTTTGGAGGTCATTAATCTTCCCAGAGTGGAATGGTCTGTAACGAACACTAACCGGGATCCAATAACATCCAATGTAGGTGTCCGAAATGATATGAGGATCCACTTGAAAGAAAAGAAGTGGTAAATGGCCGTCATAAAAAAAAAATTTCTTCTCTATATGTACGAACAGAAATTTATGTTACTTCCTCGGGGCAATGCATTTCCCAGCAAAACACAAAAATGTGGAACATGAAATTTTCGAATGACCATGAAGTGAGCTATTTTCTTTTTGTCTTCTCCTTTCAGGTAACTATAAATATCGCTGAGGGTAATATCAATCTAAGTTATGGATTATCGTCGCAACACAAGAACATTGAACGAGTTTCCGTCAGCATAAAAAAAACTTTCGGACTGTGCAGATAGTGGAAAAATGTCCTCTGTGTTCCTGTGAATGATAGCAAGAGTCTTTTTATTTCAATTTTAGCGCCTTTGACCTACATATACGTATCCAAGTCCACCTAAGAAGGTAAGTGTCCAAAAGATATTCGCCCACATAAAAAGGCGAACACGCTGGACATAACAGAGTTACTCGGAAGTAGATGGGATACAATTTATCTCCAAGGAGTTTTCCCCAAGTCCTGAGGAGATGAAATTATAATGTGTTGAGTTCTTCAACTTTTACTCGTATCCTTTCCGGTCAGCAAATTTATTCTGAAGTTAACATACAGAGCCAACGGCAAAGAAAAAAAAACTTCACTGAATTTTCTGGTTTTCCTCTAACCGGACTTCCACTCGGTGACAAAAAGTTTCATGTTTTGATAATAATCTACGTGAATACAGTGTGAATCAATCGAAAGTAATAAAAGCCAATAAGAGTAGAAAAACTTTTTCTTTCCTTTGTAACTATAAGGTTCAAGTAGATTTCTATTGGTGGGAACGTGCTCTCCTCGTTTATTTGTATGTGTGTTTGTGCGCACCATTTTCTTGTTTTGAGAAAATGGGGGAAAGTTTTGAAGTCCTTAAAAGGATATACATAAGTCAAGGTTCGTCTTACGAAAACGTTTACATACCCTTCAGTGTAATTTACAAGAAAAGTTTCTTCCGGCAAAGTTCTCTTCTTTTCCATTTCTTTTCAAGGGTCTCGAAACCTGTCGAAAAGTTCTTATCCTGGTCACAACTTTGAAATAAAGTTCTGAATGTGTTTTTTGCCTAGAGACGTGTAATTTGATATTTTTAATATAGTTCTTGTTTTCACTATTGTTTTTAATCTAGCTATCAACATAATGGATGAGAAAATGTCGTTATCTCTTTTATGGTTATGCATACATATGCACATTGCTTATTTAATGTTTTTTTTTGTTTTTTAAAGATCATGTTTCCATTGAAAATATGCGCATTTTGCAAAATACTTGAAATTTTAAGTTTTTTGTTTTATATGTTCAGTTCACATAAAAAGTTTACTACATTATCTGGATCGTAATTGATTCACCTGTAAAATAGCTTACGCTCTGTTATTATCAAAATCTCGTTGGCTTTTATTGCCTCCACTGTATTGTCACTTTATCGAAGGTTCTGTGTTGGCACCTCAATAGGGATTTCCCGTATCGCTGGTATAATATGGATTTATACTATAGATTTCTCGGGCGAACCAATATTGCTATTTTATAGTAGTTGTAGTATTTAAGCTACCAGTTAAACTTAATTGAGCTAGATCCACTGGACACATAAAATTAGAATTCCCTTAGCCTAGTCGTAGCTACTATGCCCAAACGAAAGCATGTAAACCATTTAGTTTGTCCTATAAAATACTTGAATTTGCAAGAAATAAGAATTAGTTAATTAATTAATTTTTTTATTCATATATATATCGCTCTGTACTACCGATATACTCTAAAATTTCATCATAAAATTTTTATTTTCGGCTTTAAGTCTTTTAATTTCTTGCTTGTATGCAGTAGACTGAAATTTCGTACGTTTCTCAAAGTAAAAATATTTCACGTTTTAAAATACTTTTTCCTAAAACTCTAATTATAGAAAATTTAGTTATTGTCTCACAATCAAGCTATATTTTTTAGAATAAAAATAACCCATACAGCACAAAATTACCCAGAGACATTCCATTCTTTTCGCATAGATTCCATAACTTTCCTGGGATAAACAGGGAGCATTCAGTATGGACCTACTTAGGACCTGATTTCCAGGAGTTGTTAGAAATTTCCCATAAGCTCTTCCCTTGGATACGTAGGTATTCCACAACTACTTTCTATGAGAACATGCTCAATATTTGACATACAGATAAATACAGGACGTGCAGGACATTTTTGGGATAAAAATGGGAAAGTCGTTTTTCCGCCTTCCGCCATATAAGAACTGCTTTGCTTAATACAGAAAAATCGTAGAATTCGTAGAAAAATGTTATCAATATAAAAAATTGATAAAAAAAAATATTGTTGCTAAAACAGCAACTGAAATTGATGAAAGTGCAAAAGGCATTTCGCATCAGTAAGAGCTTAATATACTTTTCAGTACGGCTGGTTATTTAGTGCCGTAAATGCCTAGAAAAAAGCTAAATTGACCTCACATTTATACAGTCACTTAAAATTCTGAGTGTAAGTTAAATAAGGCAAAATACTAAGTATTTACTTTGTACTCAGCAGTTTAATTTTAAGTGGAACTAACCAACTGCATACAGAAAAATCAAGACGAATTTTCGTAGAAAACTGTTAAAATCTTCTTGATTTTTCTCTATGAATGTGGCTAGTTTCCTTTAGGGCTAAACTGCTGAGTACAAATACTTTGTATTTCGCCTCATATAATTCACACTCAAAATTCTAATTGAGTGCATATATGTAGGTGAGGTCAACTTAACTGTTTTCCAGGCATATACGGTAAGCAAGAGCCAGCCGTAATGAAGAGTATTAAATTCTTCCTGATACGAAATGCTCTGTTTAGGCCAGCTACATGCGTGAATCTATATTAGAATTATATACGCTTCTGCCATTTTTTCTTTTTTTGGCAAATTTTGTTAGTTGTACATTTCAGAATGTGATTTTTTAGTAATTTTATCACAGGAATTCAATTTGCCTGTATTAAAAATATTGGATTTATGTTTTGTGCACGTGCCTACACCTCTGGCATATGCTTTCCAGCCATTATTATTATTATTATTTTTTATTTTAAATGCCTACTCATAAAAAAAAAATCTACAATCCCAGAAAATCTCAAGCATTACCCTTAAATATTCCCCGTACATCCACCCAACAAACTACGAGATTCGTGAGATGTCCTAGGTACGCTTACAGTGGGAATCTCACATTATTGAATAATTTAAATGTATCTAAGTATAACCACAGAAAATCCTGTGGGAAGGGCATGTGATCTACCAGGGGTATCCCAATACCGGACATTCATCACTCCAGGGATGTCCTAAAATCTTAACTGGGACAGGAAAGGATTTCCCAGTAACATACCACGGACACATTTGTGCTGTGTGGGAAGTGGTGGAAAAATATTTCTAGTATAAATATAACCATGGCACCTAAAAATTAACCCAATAACTTTTTAGTCACTTCTATAACTAAAATGTCGAATTTGATATTGTGGGCTTCTTTTGATTATAATAAACAGAAAACTAGAGACAATTTTCAGTAATATATAAGGAAAGATGAATTTCTTAATCCCAGGAGAATTATTTTACCATATTTTCACTCGAAAAATCATTTCCTAATGGTTTGTTTATGTAAATTCATTTTCGGTTGGATGATATCGAAAACTCATAACATTGTGTTTTTTTTTCGATTCATTAAATCTGCGTTATTTGAACAAATTTTTCGTTGTTTAACACTATTTGCTCCATTATTTTCTAACTGACCATCCGCTTGATATACAAAACTTTAAGTTTTTATGAGAAACCAAAAATTCCAATTTTATTTCCATATGACTTTTTGATCCGAATAGTTTTTGGAAATGAATCGTTTCTGTTAATGAATATTATATTTTCAATTATGCACGAAACTTGATATTTAGTTCTTACATTACTTCATTGAATTGCAACACATGGTATTGCTATAACACATCTAGTGCAGCCACCATGAAGTTGGCAATGTTTTATTGAAGAAAATATTTCCTCCAAAAATTATACCAATAAAGTTCACACTGAAAGTAGCAATTATAAAGAGAAAATGGCGGATTGGATGTATTTACTATTTATCTCAACCTTTCAATAAAAGTTCGGAACAAAATCTGACATTCGTGAACTTTGAAGTAAAATATTGTCCATAAAAAACTATTGCTTACGATAAAATATTTCCTGAGCAAATCCTATACCTTGCCTTATAAATTTTCATTTTCAATTTAAATTTAAATATAAAAAATGAAAAATACATACTAGAATATTAGAAAATTGACCTACTTACTTATTTATTTAGTCTCGTGAACTACGATATTCATAATATCGATTAACTGAGGCATCAGGTACCAATTACTAAATACGAAAATCAGAGGAATATTTTGTTGAACTGAAAAGCACTTCAGCTAGAAAATCAGGACTAAAATTTGATAATTCTCAAGTCAAGTCTGAATACTGTAAACGACTGATTTTTCTTTATGTAATCCGCAGATTTAGCTGATTTTATTAAAATTTCAAAAATGTTGTTGTTTAAAATAATAATTTACTGACAAAACTACACTTTTTGACATTCGAATGACTGCCGATTGAAGCAGGAGCTAAAATAAGTTAATCTTTTCAGTCGACGATGTTTTGCATATTTTGCAAGAATATTTGGGCATGAGATGGAGCCATAGGTGGACAATAACAAAATCATACAACACTTACCAAGCAGTGACTTTATTCTGTGTTAAGGCCAACATACAGTGAGAGCGACAAAGATTCGAATATATGGTAATCCAATATACTTACCACAATGAAGACGACGCGACAAGTTGCCAACAAAATGTTTTGGAAAATATCTAAATTAGCCGCTAACATAATCGACATTGCTGTATGGACAGTGAATAATTGACATATGCATGTTATGTGAATTTGGTTATTTTTATGAAGCATAGGAAATTAAAAGTTAATAGTAAATAAACCTGCTATTAAAAACTTGCATAAAATTAATTTATTTAATTAGTTTGAGAAATTATGGGTTTTGAGGAGGAATTAATAGAGAAAATTACGGAGAAAGTTATGCTGTGCGATAAGCATCTTCTTCATCTTCTTCTTTCTTTTCTTTATGTTTTGCAATTTGAAGTAATCCGGATAAATTATAATAAAGATTTTTCTTAATTTTTTTCCTTTTTGCCATTTATTTTACAATAAATAAAACAGTGGCCGCTGTCAAACACACTTGTCGAGTCATGTTCACTTTGTTTTAAATGTGACATTGTCGCCAGCTAATTTGCCAATATTGTTGTGTCGCTCTCACTATGTTTTGGTCTTTATATTGATACATTTATGACATTGACCCCTTGATACACTTCAGAAATAAGACCACAATCAAAACGGTGGATTTGCCACAAATGCCTATTTTGTAGAGTTCGAAAAATTCAGTTTTTGTAAGAATTCGAAAAACTTTTGGATGAGCAAAAAAGAAATAAATAAAACGAGTTTTGCGAAAACCAAAAATGGGTCATATCAAAGACTTATTAAATAGCCCTAGGAGTTTAAATGTGTGAAACTAAAGCCAAGCCCGATATGTCAAATAACACCAATATTTTGTGTAACGCCCGAATGTGCAAACTGTGGTAAACCCAATATGATTATGATGCTCCCAGAATGCGTAGTTAAAAAAAATATTCCTTTATGTTCATTACTCCGCAAATTTTTGTACATACCGGGTCTTAGTACCACTAATAATATTTTTTTAATAATTCAAACGATCAAATGGCCACAGGAGACCATTATAAAGATAAAAACGATGCTATAGGAATGATGATGATGATTATACCGGTAGAGACACATAACAAATTCCGTATCCGTTTTCATGATCTCTCAGCATTTTAATAGTTTCAATTTTGACGGGCGTTTCAATAGATTATCAAGAATCAAATTTATAGTTCCAAATTTTCCTTCTTCCAAATATAACAGGTTATCAGCCGCCAAACTGTCAATGCGATGCGTTGGTCAGATAAGTACGAAAGAACATCAAAATAGTAAAAATCCTTTGTAAAAAGTGACTTTGGTTCTGATTTAATATAAACGGCAGGTCGTAGGTCATGTCGATTCTTTTATTACATTTGAATTATTTTTCTTATTATGGTGTGCAAAAGTTAATTGAAACCCTTACTCTGTGCGTAGTTAGAGCGAAAACGCACTAAATGAAGAAGTATTATGACTTAATTAATATAAGTGAAGCTGTTTTATTGGACAATGAAATACAATTCAAAACTTATCAAAAATGTTAAAATTGATATTAAATAAAGGCAAAGGAGTAACTAGAGCTCAATCGTAATTATAATAGAAAGAATTTTTTTGAAACTAACCATGTACTCAGCAGCTCATTATTTGGTACTTGATTGGCATCCTATTCTTTATTAGGTTTGGAATTTGGATGTTCTCCTTTCCGTCAATATCCAAAACATCCATATTTCAGGCGATACCCAGAATAAATTGGTTTGTTAGTGGTATTCTTATTGCAGTCGACACTCACAAGAAGAATCTTTATTTTCGTCGTAACTCAAAATAAAGTCTTTATTCCAGGAGACATCCACACTAAAAATCCTTATTTCAGTCCTTAATCAAAATAAAGTACAATTTGATAATATGAAATGGATTACTAAAAATGGGACTAACCAAATGAATCGTTGTGCTACCAAACTAAAAAAGAGATCGAGTCAAGTCAGATTGTGATTTATACAGGGTGTTTCCCCTTAGGAGGTCCATAGAGCGGGAGGTGATAGTACTCACCTAGACGAACCAAAAATTGTAAGGCAGGGGGGGGGGGTGCAATATCAACCGTTTAGGAGTTACAGTGTGATTCATAAAAAAATCTAGGTTTTCACAAAACACCCTGTATCTTAAAAACTACAGGGCGTATGGTCACAGTTAAGGGCTCACTATATGCAGAACTTCATGGCCTTTCCAACGACAGCTCAACCAGCCCCGTTCCCCTCTCCCCTCAGAAGTTATGAAGGTCTAAACTAAAAATTTCGGATTTTCTTTCCTTTTTTTTTAATTTGACCTCTATTATTTTTGCAAAAAGTTCGTTAACATAACTTTTTTTTATAAAAACTGTAAACTGTGGAGCCTCCTCTTTAATTTGACCTATTATACACTATGTGCTATCTGTATCCGTTAAAGAGTTATTAGTTCTTAAGCTGGTTCTGATAGTAAAACAAAACTGTTCTTGTAACACACTTCTTTAATTTCATGTTAAGTATTTTCAAATTCTGACATACTAGGACAATAAATTACTACATTGACTTGAATAGGTTAAGAGCTAATAACTCTTTAACGGATACAGATAGCACATAGGGTATAAGGTCAAATTAAAGAGGCGGCTCCACAGTTTATAGTTTTTATAAAAAAAAAGTTATGTTAACGACCTTTTTGCAAAAATAATAGAGGTCAAAGTAAAAAAAAAAGGAAAGAAAATCCGAAATTTTTAGTTTAGACCTTCATAACTTCCTTAGGGAGAGGGGTACGGGTCTGGTTGAGCTGTCGTTGGAAAGGCCATGAAGTTCTGCATACAGTGTGACCATACGCCTTGTAGTTTTTAAGATACATGGTGTTTTGTGAAAACCTAGCTTTTTTTATGAATCACCCTGTAACTCCTAAACGGTTGATATTGCCCCCCCCCCCCTGCCATACAATTTTTGGTTCGTCTAGGTGAGTACTATCACCTCCCGCTCTATGGACCTCCTAAGGGGAAACACCCTGTATAGCCGATGATTTGCGTACGGTACCACCAAAGCATTTACATTTCAAAGGCGCATGGCAACAAGAACTAGGCATACGTCTTTATTTTTTGTTTGAAGTATTGCCGTTATGTATAAAATAAATTTTAAATTATTTTTATCTAATTACAATTTTCTTGCCTAATCAATTTTATCTAAATTTATTTTATACATATTTTATGTTAAATTTAAAATATTAAAATATATTTTAATAACAATTTTTGAGCTTAAAAGTAATTATTATGTGCGAATGTAGTGTACTGCCCATAACTGCCCCATAACTCATAACTTACGGAGTTGTTGCAATTTATATTCACGTGTTGACATGCAGGTTTCATTGTTTTTGCTTTTTGTTTTGTTTAACTAATATTAGGATTCTTATGAATCCTGAACACCCGACTTACATTTAAATCTAGGATAAAATAGTTTGTAATTTGTCAAACTGTACCAAGTACCTATTAAATTACACAAATAGGCAAATACTTTTCATAACAATTTCAAACAAACGCAGATATGTACATTCTGAGTAAATTTATTAATCTTAAATGGGAAGTGGAATCTTAAAGTAAACTTTTGTGGTCCTTGTATTCGCATTTACATATACTTCGAGAACGTACACCACCTCACCAATGGGGAGCGAGGCAGTACAAGTAAGTCGTAAAGTTTTGCAAGCTACTTATCGGGGTATAGACAAACTATCGATGTAATCTTATTAGAAACACGAAGTTGTTCTGGCATCTGGGAGACGTAGGTAGCTAATATACGAGAAAAGGGAGCAAATGTTGAAGAATATCATACTCTAGCAGAGTTTATCCATATTACACTCTAAGCAGATCTAACTTTCTTATAATAGAAATTGCCTTTAGCTAAATAATGCGTGAAATAAAGCAATCATGAGGGGATTACGTTCGCAATCTGCCAACTTTATTTCCACAAACAATGGAAATATAAAAATATGTAATTAAATACTACGGCGATGGCGCTATTAAGAGACAATTTACTTAAAATCAACTTATAGTCGGCTTCATATTATTTACATTACCATAACGGTTGAATTTTTGTGAAAAGTCCTGTCAAAGGTTTCTTTTGTTTTTAAATAAAATTGTTCTTGACCTGGCATATTACGAAATGGTCTATTATTTATTTAGTTTTTTGTCAATCACTTTATTATTTAACACTGTGGTCTAGTTCAAGAAGAAGAACTAACACTTCTTTGTATGGAAAGGATTGTACGTGCTGGAAAAAAGAGCCACCACTGACGTAACGGACTCGATATTCTAACATTTTGAGGTAAAACCTACTTACAACGATTATCGTACAAATAAACTGAACACCAAGCTTGCAGTTTTGAACTACTTTATCAATGATAGAATTTTGGACATAACTGCGGGAAATACTAATGAATCTATTTATAGAGAAAATAAAGTAAAATCTCTTTCTACAAATTATGTTCTCATTAGAGGTTCCAAGTATTTGGTAGGTCTACGGAACGTTTCCGCCTAGAAATCTTTTAATAAAACCTTACAGCGAGTTATAGGCATATCAGCAACACAATAAGCTAAATGGTTGAAACCAATTACGCCAGAGAAAGAATACCAAGCAAAGTTCAAGAGAATCCCAAGGGACTACTTTTGTTTGCTGGAGCTCGCAAATGCTCTCAAAAGTATGCTAATGATTTCTACAAAACCAGTGGATCCTCCATTGAAATTTTCAGATTGGTTATGAGTGAAAGCCGCTTCAGGTTTTCCCTCAGATGCATGAGGATAGTCGAGAGGCGCATGTCAAATTCGAAAGGATAGCTACAGTGAGAAATTTTTTTAGCTTGTTTGCTTCAAATTGTAAAATTGGATTCTCAATATTGCCAGAAAGAACTATAGGTGAAATACTGTCTGATTTTCGTGGAAGGTATTCTGTCAGAGTGTACCTACATCCCAAGCAAACCAAATCAATGTGGAATCCAGATGTATGCTCTTGTTGTCTTACAGTTTTTTTATTCTCAAAATTTAGAAGTGTATGTCGGGTGCCAAACAACTGGACCGTTTTTCACGAGCAATAGGCTAAAGTTATATTTTACGCTTTGCTGAATATTTCAGGTGGTATATGAATCGAACACAAAAAATAAGTTATTCCGCAGACAATTTTTAGAGGATATTTCATACGAATTATTCAGCAACCACATGAAAGATAGACTTCAAGTCAAAAACTTACACCAACTTGTAGAAGGGAAATCACTAATACAACCGTACCTGTAGCAGATTGTAGTCCTTATGTATCTGGAAGATGTTATTACTGTACAGAAAAACTCGATTTTCGTGTTTGAAACGCGGAAAATTTAACTGCCTTGAACATACTGATAAAGTTTGTGATGCATGAACATTCTGAAGAATAAATGGAATAAAAAATAGAAATAACTCTGCAAAACATTTCATACCTCTGGTAATAAGAGCATAAAAAAATTAGTAATTAGTAATATTTTTTCAGTATTTTGCAGAAACTTTTCCAGTTTTTCAAGTAAATCTGTAGAATATGATTTGCTTAAGACTAATAAGAATAAAGAAAATTTGTGTTTTTGTTACTTTCTGAAAATTGTGCAATATATTTTGTTAAAAGCAGAAACTTTTATTAAATAATAAAAAATTACTAATTATTCATAGACAGTGGTCATATAATAAAATAGACATTATGAACACTATTTAAGCATTTGATATTTTGGGGCCGATATAAGCAAAAAATTATAAAGGGTTTTCCAATAAGAGGTGTTATTTTGATATTCAAAGAAAAATAAAATTTTTTTAGATAATCGATCGGATCTTTCTTTCATTATAAAGAGGAAGGTATGCCGTTAATAATGGGATATAACATCAGCCAAATGACCACCACGACCACGCCTACAGCACCATATCCTTTTCATGCAATTTTCCATAACCAAATGGCAAAGTGGCTGCCCTATGTCCTCGATAGCCTCACGAATTCCATCTTTGAGGTCTTGAATCGACGCTGGGCTCTTGGCGTAGACCTTCTCTTTCATGTGGCCCCAAAGGAAGAAGTCGCAAGGTGTTAAGTCACAAGATCTCGGTGGCTAATTGTGATCACCTCTTCGAGAGATAACACGGTCCGGAAACTTTTCCCGTAAAAGATCAATGGTTTCGTTGCTTGTATGGCACGTAGCGACGTCTTGTTGAAAGTAAACGTTGTTCAGATCAATACCATCCAATTCCGGCCATAAAAAATCATTAATCATCCATTCACCGTAACTGTTGCTCCAGCCTCATTTTCGAAAAAGTAAGGTCCAATGACCCCGCGGGACCATAAACCGCACCAAACGGTCACACGTTGAGGATAGAGAGGCTTTTCAACAATAACTCTTGGGTTTTCCGAGCCCCAGATGCGACAATTTTGCTTGTTGACGAAGCCATCGAGGTGGAAATGGGCCTCATCACTCAAGATTAGTTTTCGATGGAATTCCGGATCATTTTCATGCATTTCAAGGACCCAATCAGCAAAGACTCGACGTTGTTGATGATCGGCCGGCTTGAGTTCTTGTGTTAACTGAACTTTATAAGCCTTAAGAATCAAATCTTTATGCAAAATACAGTGTAATGACGTTTGTGGAATGCCTAATTCCAAAGAACGACGAGGAATGGACAAACCTGGGTTTTCTTCAACACTTTCGGCTACAGCAGCAATATTCTCGGCTGTTCTTGAGCGATGTGCACGGGTTTTATTCTTCACATCACTAACTTGTCCCGACAGCTCGAATTTTTCTACCAATTTCTGTATTGCGGTCCGACAAGGTGCTTCACGACGACCCAAAAATGTTCGAGTTTTACGAACCGTCTCTGCCACATTTTCACCATTTTTATAGTGAATTTTAATAATTTCAATGCGTTGTTGAATCGTGTATCGTTCCATTTTTATTAATGGCGTAGTTTCTGCTTGTCAAATGATAAAAAATGACAGCTCCAAAAGTGACATCTACCGAAATAGCGGGCTAATTAAAATAACACATCTTATTGGAAAACCCTTTATGTCTAGGTTGTATGTAGAATAGTGCTTTATATAAGAACAAAATTTTAACAATTTTCCCCCCAAAATTCATTATTAATCGGTATTTTTATATCCTTGATGACGAAATCGTATGGTATGCTATATTCGTCATTCCATTTGAAACACCTAGTAATTATGATGGTAGAACAAAATGGATTGGACACCCATACATAATATTAAAGCTGAAATTTTGCACACTGCCTTTAAAAAAAAAAGTAAAATTAAATCCGAAAATGGGACGACTCGGGCAACTCCTTTATGGGATTGTGTTACAAAAATTTCGTCTTTCATTATACAAGGTGAGGCAAAAGTCAGGGACCAAAAATAACTGGTATTTTAAAAATTTTAAACAAAAAAAGCTGGGATACATCATGATCGTGGAATTTAGTGTAATATACCAAAAGATGTCTCGTGAAACCCGTCTCCATTCCTGAAAACTTAACTTTTTATATAAAAAAAAGCTAAAAAACTAAGCTAGAAAGGTTTTTTATTTTTTCTGGGAAAAATAAAAAGCCAGCTTGACTTTTTATTTTCTTGAGCTGAAAGTAACAGGCTTTGAAGTCGGAAGTATAAAAAGCGAAGTTGGCTTCTTATTTTCAGGGATGGAAATAGTTATGAGTTTTTATGAAAAAAACTTAATTTGCATGGCCGGTAATTGTTTTGAAGCTAGAAAAGCAAACGCAACGGCTTGATACTTTTCTTCGGTAAAAATATAAAAAGCGAGCTCGGCTTTTTATTTTATTTTTTCTAGCCAAGCTGGCTTTTTATTATTGCCGGATAAAATAAAAAGCCTCTCCAGCTTAGTTTTTCTAGCTTCAAATTATTATCGGTCAGGAATAACAAGTAAAGTTGGCTTTTTTCGTAAAATGTCATAACTGATTTGGTTCAGGCAAAAGTAATGTCATAATGTGAATTGGATGTCATTTTGTTAGAAATGAAAAACATTGGGCTCTGTTTTTATAGAAAGCTTATCTGAACATGTTAAACTTATGACGTTAACTTTAAAAAATTATACCGGTAAAATGACCACCTCATGAGCTAATGCACATTTGTGCTTGTTTTACGGAATTTTGAATTATTGCTTGCAAAACATCTCGCTCCAAATTGGTGATTTCTTCTTCAATGGTAGCTGTCAAGAGATGTAAGGTTTGTGGTTTATTATGGTAAATGCCAGATTTGAAAAAGCTTCAAAGGTAGAAGCCTAGCGCCGTCAGAGCTGGCGATCTAGACGGCCAATTCAAATTGCCAAAATGAGAGACCACACGGCCCGGAAATTGGTGTTTCAAAATCTCCATCGTTGCCCGATCTGTGGGAGCGGTTGCTCTGTCATGCTGGGACCAAAAATGTTCGCGATCCTATTCACCAACTTGCGGCAAACATTTATCTGTAGCGTTCACAAGTTACGGTTGCGGTGGTGCCATAGGTGTCCACACAAAAATAAGTGCCAACATTTTCACTGAAAGTACCGAACAAAATCGTCTTTTTGAGGGGATGCAATGGCTCCAAATTGTGTGCATAGTTGTCTCGTCCATTTTGTGGACTCGCCCGGACTTCCTCGGTCGCAACAGCGATATTCTCGGTTGGAAGAGCAATACGGGGCCATTCACTATTTGCGACATCTCTAGTTTTCACGAGACGCTCAGCCAAGCGCCTAATTGTTTACGCCCATGGTGCAAAATGACGAGGATAATGATTCTATGTTAAAACAACAGACCGGAAATTGACCAAGTAAGCAGTAACAATAATTTTACACTCTTAATGTGTGTATCACTTCATTGCTTTTTGCTAACTAATTGTCTATATGTCTACAACATAAATGTCAAAGCACAATGACATTTGATGTCAATTGCAAAATAAATGGCAGACAGCTGACATTTTCTACACAGCGTTTTCATGAAAATAGTAAATAAAATCTCAAAATTAACCTAAATTGGAAAATCTCTTCTTGGTGTTTCCATATAAAAATTTATGTTTTTTATGTGTACTTCGAAAAAGATCAGTCGTAAATATTTCTATTGTACTGAACAGGTCTTCGAAATATGAAATCCTATGAAAATATGTCCGTCATACTGTCCGACAAACCGTTCTAGAAATAAATGCGAAAAACCACTTCAACAACTAAACTTACACTCACCTAGTATAGGGTATTATAAGAATCGGTATTAGACCAATTCTAGCTTTTTGACTTATTTTATATTGTTTAAGGGTCTCCAGGAAATACCCTGTTATTTGATCTACAAGATGTACATACGTAGAGGCAATCGCTTTGAAGATGATATTGATATTGTAGGCAACCTTACTAAGGACCATGATACGGTAATTTGCAGTAAACATTTGTTTAAAGAGCTGCAAATGTTTACAAAATTTATGACTTTGAGTATTGCCAGGATAGAGCTGGGTGCATATTTTGCATATATAATATAACACCAATTTATTTCTTTGCCTGTTACTTTCTTTAAAGGAATATTTTCCAGTCATTTTTAAGTGCTTCTACTCTACCACAAATATGCAGCTACTGCGGAAATCTCGACTACACTCAATGTTCTCGATATCGTCATGTTTGATTCCTATTAGAACTTTTCCTTCTCTTGTTATCTATTCTATAATACTACAGTGTAGATGTGTACTATAGTACTTAAAACATACTCTAAAATTACCTATGATTAATCGATTATGGTTTGGAAAATCAAGATTTAGTACAGTACATTGCATCCATCTGCACGCCTGGCCAGATAAGTGTACTTAAATATAAGGCTAAACTCTTTTCGGAAAAAGCGTTGATGTCTATTATCATAGATGGCACAAGAACTGGATATGGCATGGTATACCAGAGCAGAGTATACAGATTGTGAAATGGATAGTGAATTCCAGAATAGATCACATTGTATTTTATAGCATGCCGATAGCAAATATTTCTTGAACTGCAATTTCGTATACATTTGAGCGACCTGCTCAATGCAGCAAATGGAAAAAAATATGAATCAGACGACGTATCCATCATTTCAAATGTTATGGTCTATTCCGAAATGGACCACCTAGCCATATAAAATGTATGCACTCTGCGTAGAATAGATGATCGTCGGTGCTGGTGATCTCCGGGTTAACCACCTCTATGTGGTCGCGGTAGGAGGAGCGCTGTTAGTTAAAAATACTCATAAATACCCCCCAACCTATAAAACGACAGGACGCGCAGCCAAGGTAGCTTGTGAATGTTACCAAAATATCATTATCGATGGCAAATCGGACATTATTCTGGATTCAAAAGCTTTAACTTTGTTTTAATCATTTGGTATTATTTTTTGCACCATATCCATTTTATTTCCAAAAACGCAAGGATAACGTTTTTTTTTTAGCAAAAGGGTTCAACTAGGATTTCTCGACTTGTAGTAATTTCTTATTATGCGAGATATTTCCTCACTTCCTTCACTAGTAAAATTGTTAGTCTTTCGGGAAATTGTTTTCATAGAGAAACCCTGTTTGGGTGTTAATTGTAGGGAAAAAGGGCTATTAAACATATTGTGTACATATGCATGTACATGATTCCTCTATAAATTTTTTGGTTTCTCTTCTTTATTAAATCTTGCAAATAAAATAAAAATCCTTTATTTACTACTAGTGGCTCAGTACATAGCATGGAATCTCACATTTCTTGTTTGAAATATATAATTTTTCATTTCCAAGCTTAAATTATATAGAGCCAAATTTAAGTCTTTTTCTTCTTGTAGTATAACCTCATCGATATAGTAAACTATGATACATATTTTGAGCACACATAATTTGGTGGTTCAAAGTTTATCAAGTATTGAAGAAATTTAAAATTAATCGCAAAATATTTGAATTAATTTTTAAATTTTTAATTTTATAACTTTTTTTAAATTTTAATAAATTTTCTTAATGCTCCACTTATATGCCGATAATATTTCTTGGCGTTGCCTTTGTATGGCTGTAATAATTTAAAGACTCAATGAAAATTTTACCGCGGCTCCTTATTTTTATAACTCTATCACTATTATTTTATTTAAAGTATTATAATTTATTATTGAAACAATTCAACTTGCTTGAAAAATCATTTCCTACGACAATAACTCTGGTTGTTTCTGCAGCAGTGCAATTCATCGCCATAATTCAAGACTCCACGCAAAACAATATTTCACTGTTGTTTCGCACAATTATAAGGTCTTAGTCACTTTTAATGACACTTCTATAGAAAAAATCACTAAACCAACACCGAACTTGTTTTCATAAATTGAGAAATGTCAGATATAAAGCAGAAATGTTGAACTGACGCATAATAGAGTGTCTGCCCTTTCTCTGCCCTCTAGAAAGGCATATCTTACGTACACGAATTATACATGAGCCTATCCTTTTTGCTATAAAATCTAAATTTCCAAGACGACATCTCTTGGATTGGCAAGTAGTTTGCAGTCATTTCTGAAGACCCGAAGGTGCTGACTTGCGGTATTTGCCTGAATCGATTCAAAGACCCAGTGCAGTCCTGACTCTACTCTAGTACTGAATGCGACATCTAGTTCTTGTGCTATGATGTACTAAGTTTGAACAGCTTTTCTTTATTATGTCAGCCATAAAAACATTCATCAAAAAATTTCTTTCTACAAATCTTTAAATGTGTTAAAAAACTTAAGAATGAAAGTTTTTTAAATTATGTTTTTCGACTGCCGAAGCAGACGCTGATAAGCCAAATATGTGTTTAAAAAATAATCATTATTGATTGTTTGATATTGTTGTGTTATTTTAAAATCTAATGAAAAAAGCCTTGCTGGTATGACTACCAGTCGCCCATGTAATTTAAACAATATTTTGGCCCTTTTAATTCTTTTAAGTTTCTTTCCTTCCTTAGTGGCTATTCAAACAATGGAAAATCGTTCAATCCTTGGAAGTGCTTGTTGCCCATTCGGAAAAATCTCAATTAAAAAATTACAACTGCAATTCTAAACTTGCCACCAGCAATTTGTGTATTTTATGGATAAGAAAAACATTTTCCTCTCTTTTCTTTTAAAAATAAATCTTGAACAATAAAACGTGCCAAGAAATGTTATTTCAGTTTTCTAATTGGCCTTTTGTAGATTTTCTTTATTTCAGACCAATTACGTACCTACCATGGAAAATGTTAAGCTTCTAGAGACGAAGCAACTTGTAGATAATTTGTTCAGCTTTTCTGGAAAATATCTTTAATGATTAAAAAAAAAAACTGCCTCAGGTATATATGTGCATTGGACCGAAATTATCTTTAATTTGAGACAAAATAACACCGCATGCCGCATGCACGCAGTTAATGATTTGGGATTAATATCATTAATCCTTCACTGGAAATAACGAATTTCATTTCCAATAAGGTGAAATTCATTACAGTTCATTCGGTTCATTCCGTTCACTATGTAAAGTATGTCTATAGACAATAAATAAAAACAAAAACAAAGAAGAATACTTGGCGTAAGGAAAAATTACAACGCACGCGAATTTCGCTGCGGAAGCATGAAAGAAATACGAAAAGCACTTATACTTGAGGTCGTTGCTTTACTAAATAAAATTTATATGGAGCTAGGAATCATTAAGAACTTTGGTAGTTGATTATCAATAAGTACTGACGCAGCTACGTTACACGTATAAATTAATTATTGCAAAAATGCAATAGTAGCAATTAGTGTTTTGGTAAAGTAATCAATATAAATTAATAAGAACGGATATTTTTACACAAAGGGAACAATGCCTGTATGAATGAAATCAGAATTAATGTAACCAACAATCAAACGTTTTGAATTCTCATAAACAGCAGGATATCTACCATATATAACAGCGACATACTCACCCTTTAAAATTAGTAATAAACAGCGGCCTAACAATCATAATAGTAAGCTATAGCAATTTACCGAATTAAATTCAACAAGAAAAAAAACTAAAATTTGTCTAAGACGTCGTATTCATTACTACAAATTTTCTTACCCAACAAGTTTGGAAACAAGTTAGGCAACATTCTATATAGTCGAAACGCTATGTAAAAGTTCGGACACATCTTGGAAACTTGTTCGATGTTGGCTGAAAAATCCGGGGAATTTGTTTTGGTGGATTTTTTCATTTAAGTGAATCTCGGTGTTTTGTGTTGGCTAACTACTGATTCTAGCGATCTTTTCAGTACCTTAAAGATATTACTGGAAACATTTGGTATAGATCTGGATATAAGTTAACAAAATTTATATTGTTTTCTTAAAAGAAAATTAAACAACCGATTTCAGACAAGTCCCGATTTAATCTGATTCTAACTAATTACAAAATTTACTTTTACCTGCTTAAAACGAATTTATGCCGAACAATGTTTCTCTTACCTAGCAATTTGTTGAAATATAATATTTTTATTCTATTGATAAAAATGCATTGTCAGCGGCGCGTGTTGCTGGGTTAACTGAGTTAATTTATATTTAGTAGGCAGAGAAATTCGATGATGATATATTAGTGCGTATCATGATACAAAGATTAACAAGGTATGTCCGAATTATCTGTGAATTGTTTGCCTCATTTTAAAGCTGTAGCCATCATCTGCTCGCTGCTGGTGAAACAGCTTTTCGAAAATTTGTGTCCCTTTTTTTTTTTTTTGATAATAGGCGCAACCAACCAGATGTAATAAATTTTCGAAGTACATTGCTGATATTTGGAAAAAATTTCATCCCCAATTTGAAGTCGCAAATCAACCATTAATTGGTGATAAACTCCTTCCATTTTACACTCCGCGAGAAAAATAATAATTCACAACCTTTAATATTTTCGTTAAACTTTTTTTCATTTTACTTAAACTCAAATCCCTTCCGGCACAAAAACAAACCATTAAGGTAAAATTAGCTAATCTATTGATGCGATTCTAAGGTGATGAATGTAAGAAGTTAGCCTATTAAATTATAGTGCGTTTAAATGGAAACACACATTAAGTATAGCTGAAAAGTTGACTCCCAATAAGTTCGCAGCATGTTGCATAACAAGTTGGCACAATTAGTATTAGCGGAAAAGCGGATTAAGACCAACTCTTACGATAACCTAGGCCTAGATGAATGCCTGTATGTAATTTCGTTTGTTCACTTCTCTACGCAAGTTTGATTGGTAAAGTGGTTTTACGAATCTATCTCTAAAACGGTTCGTCGGGAAGTAAAAAAGATCATGACCAATTTCATACGATTTTATATTCTGAAGAACTTTTCAGTACAATGAAAACATTGACGACTAGTTCTTTTCACAGGATTCGTGAAAAATCGTAATTTTTGTATGGCAACACCAAGAAGTGGTCTCGCGATACAATTTTTCCTTCAACTTGCATTTATAATTTTTGTAAAAACGCTGTGTACAAAATTTCAGATCTGTACATCGACGTTTTTCAGGCAGTGCCCAAATATATAACGAAAAGCGAATTTTCATATGCCAACCTTATGAACGAGTTACCTAATTTCTCCAATTTCCGAACTTGAAACTAAAAATTACGGTCCTTGTACGTAAAATTTCATCTCTTTAATAATAGCGAGGACAGAGAGAAACATATACGAGCGGACAGATTAGCATCCAAAATTCAAAATAACTTTTAATATTATGCGTGCATGTCCAATCCATTTTGCTCTACCAAAATTATTTCTATATGTTACAAACGGAATGATAAACTTAGTGCGCCATTTAGGTTTCATTTATGTATGTGTATGTACTTAAGCCACGAGTAAGAGTTGCGCGAGGTATTCTGGTTTTGCTGGCACGTCCATCTTGCCCCAATAAGGAGTAAAAGGGAAGAAACGCTGGATAATATAGGTAGGAGTCAACCAGCCCGTCGAAGAACGCATACTACCAGATAGACTCTAGAAGGGATTTTGTTTTTTAGGATGATATTTCTATTTTAAATACATACGTATTTATACTTAATTTATTTAATTTAATATTGTATTCATTTTGTATGTATATCATTAATTTATAAAGAAACACTATACTTTGTTTTCTTTGTTTCACCCTAAGTTGGGATCCCAAATTCAGTCTAGGAAAATCCTATTTTATGAGTTCCTGGCAGAGATGTCATAGCTTAAACTTGGTTTGTGACCAGGTTATGCCAATACTAGCACCATATCTGACACTTTGCCTAAAGGGGTTGCATACGAATGACTCATATAAATAATTCATTCATCATGAAACAAAATTTTTGAGAATCGATTAAACAAAACTCATTTCACAATAAATCATTAAGTAATTTGTAAGAGTAATAGAATCTACAAGAAAAACAAAATCACCGTGCAATTTCTGTTGCTGTTCTGGCACTTGTTCGCGGACGCCTCCAGGAAATCAAAAATTTTTATCCATCCGTGATTACTTGTGTACCCTACAGATTTCATCTAGAGTATAAAAAGATTTATATAAGTGTTCAAAATGCCCAACACAATCACAGTCATCGTAATACATGAAAACAACATTCACTACAACTATTATAATATTTGTTATTAGAACTTTGATGATATCTCTGTGAATTTTTGAGAAAATGGCAAAGGAACACGATAAATGGAGTACAATTAAAAATCTTACATCTCGATAATAATGAGGTAAACTGGAATTTTCAATCAAACACGTTTGTTTTAGTTTTATTTGATTAATACAAAAATGTGTTGAAAATGTATTTTAAATAAGGACACAATTTCTGTTTAGTTCATTTCTGAAATTTTATGTATTATTTTCATGAAAACGGTGTAAACAAATTTCATTTCTCTCCATCCATGCGGTCCCAGGCGGTGTTCACTTATACAGGGTGTTTCCTCCATGGTGGTGCATAGAGTGGGAGATGATAGTACCCACCACAAAAAAAAAATTGTATGGAAGGGAGGGGGGGGGGCATATCGACCGTTTCGGAGTTACAGGGTGAATAAGAAATTAAGCTTGGTTTTAACAAAACACTGAAAAAAAATGTTTAATTTCGGTATGGCCGAAATAGGTTATGAGCTAATAATTGTTTAACGGCTACTGTAAGCACATAGGCAAAATTAGAGAGAAGAGTTTACAGTTTTTATAAAAAAAAGTTATGTTAATAACACATTTGCAAAAAAATTAGAGGTCAAATAAAAAAAAAAGGTAATAAAATCCGATAGTTTTAGTTTAGGCTACAATAATTTCTTAGGAGAGAGGAGTACGGGGATGGTTGAGCAGTCGTTGGAAAGCCCTTAAAGTTCTGCATAGAATTTGGGGGTATTCTAGTCTAGAAATTCGAAAAAATCGATTTTTTTTTGTTTTCATATTTTCAAAGTTTAACTATTCAAGAATATGTCTATAAGAGGATTTTTCAAAATTCGAATTATTTTCGGAGATGCACGTAATTTGCTGACGCGGCATCCAAACGGGCTCGGCCGCAACTAATCATACAAAAGAAGTTAGAGATTCTCCGTCTACCTGAATCCATATTTCTCAGTAAACCCTTTTGTTCCTTTATATATATATATATCTATTGTAATACAATACCCTTAGGTGGCTTGTATCTTTTATATTTATTGTTCACTTGCATCCAGCTGCTAACAGTTGAATTCGAACTTCCAAACCACGTGGACGTGTGTGCTGTGAGTGAAATAAAAATATTGTGAGTGATAATTTTTAAAGCGTTTTTCTCGAAACTGCCTTTTTCAAGATGATGCCCACGATTTCTCAAGTTCTACTGGACCGATTTACTAGAATTTTTTTTTAGAGTCTTCTTTACAGACTTGTCTATGTCCGGAACTAGCCGCATCCCCAAATTTCAATTTTTACTATTTTTAAAAAATTCGAAAATGTCAAAAAAAGTGGTACAAAAATTGCTTCTTTTTTCAGGCAGCGGCCATTTTATGAAAAAAAAATTTTTCAACTTTTTTTTCCCAGATTGTTAGGCGGGTTGGAATCGTGGGCATGATCACGCGCCAATTTTTTGAGGCCCCCCACTTCATCAGCTGCTAATTTTATGAATTTTCAACTTTTTTTTTTTTATTTTTTTCTGTATTCTTGTAATGTTAATAAATAACTCATAAAAAATGGAGAGAAAAATATTGAGTGCCTTTTTTTTACGGCACTTCAAAAATCACCTAAAATTCGGGCCTCTAGACTAGAATACTGCCGACGGTGACCGTATATCCTGTACTTTTTAAGAGACAGGGTGTTTCGTGAAAACCTAGCTTAATTTCTTAATCACCCTGTAAATCCGAAACGGTCCATATGCCCCCTCCCCTGCCATACAATTGTTTGTTTGCTTAGGTGAGTAGTATCACCTCCCGCTCTATGGACCACCATAGAGGAAACACCCTGTATAGTGAAAAATCAGCATTGTGAATGCAGCAACAAAAAAGAGTCCCGATTTGATCCATTTTTGAACTTCTATTACCAATTTTTTTGAAGAACGCCGTATACAAAATTTTAGCTCACCACGTCGACGCTTTGTCTGGCAGTTTCCGAATATACAGTGAGAAACCAAAGCTATGTATGGCAATATGGGTTGCCCGATTTAGTAGATTTTTGAAATTTTATTTACTATTCCTATGAAAACACCATGTACCAAATTTAGCCCTCTACGTCAGCACGTTCTCGGGTAGTGCCTAAATGAATGGTTAAAACCAAAGCTTTGTATGGCAACCAAATGAAGGATCTGGCCGATTACTCGCATTTTCAAACATAAATTTTCTTTTTTCTTAAAAAGACCATGTGCAAAATATCAGGGCTCTATATGAACGTGTTTTCGAGTTATTGTGAGGACAGATAGACAGCCAAATAGACAGATATGCAAAAATCAAAATAACTTTCCATATTGTACGTGGGTGTCCAATCCATTTTGCTCTATCAGCATTATTTCTGTGTGTTACAAATGGAATGACAAACTTAGTTTAATCTATAATTTCATCTAGGGTATACAAATAGGCACTAAATATTTAGCATAACTTTATATAGAAAAGACAATTATTAAATACTTTAGTATCACTTGTAATAAAGCAGCCACTAAATGAATTTGCAGCACTTATTATAAATTATTTGCGCTAACTGCTTTTAACTATGCGATTCTAAAAAAACTGACTGCCTGCTTTCTACGCCTTGCTTCGCTTTAGACCCATCACTTATGTCTCTTGTAATTAAAATTCTGTGGGAAAAATATGCATAACGCGTGGAATATATTCGCAAAGTAATTCAGAGGACGTTTGTTTTGATTTCATGACACGTGAAGTGTCGTTTTGAAGTGCGAAATAATTTCAGACACAAATAAGATAATTTGAAATAATTTGATAACTTCTATGAAATTATAGGTAAAGTATGGTTTTGCTCCCGTTGTTCTAACACCTTATCTCGAGTGAGTTATATAAATTTTTCTGTAACCCTAGAGAATAAACGAACTATCTCTGAATTGTTTTAATTTTTGACTTGCTATGAGCTGCAGTTAACTTGTCGGAGCTGTTGAGCTTTTCGAGCATTTCTCTGGTACTCATTATACTAATTATGGAATTCATGAGCCTATCAACTTAATGTCTCGTGTGGAGTACTTTACTTTTATCATCATGTAGCTTAGCCAAATATTATTTTTTAAACAGTGGCGGCTCGTGTTAAAATAATTAAGTAGGGACATGAAAAAATGTTTTAGAGACTACTACTTACTAGTTGATCGCAGGATTTCTTTTTTGCGATATTTAAGGCAAATAGATCCAATGTAACAAATTATATAAACTGTTAACACAAAATAATAATTTTTTCACATACCAGATGTGTATATGAATTAAATGTACTATCACGAAAGACCGTCTCCTCTGGTGTCCTTTAACGATTTGTAGAGTAGCAATTTTTCGTTCCTTGTTCACAATTGTACGTATTGCGTGGTGGACTTGTTGTTTTGCAGAAAGTATTAAGCTGAAAGTTCCACCTAAGAGCCAGTTGAACATATTATACCTAATAACTACTGATAGAATTTCCAATTTAATTTCCCGTGGTAAATCATTTATTGTTTATGAATCAAATTCATCTCCGTCTAATTTCTCAATTTTGTTCTCATAAAATTTTGTATGTTTCAAGGAACCTAATTCAACAAGATTAGCACAGTCGGAGTTAGTATAACTGGAAAATTCTGAAGGTAACACATTATGTTTGTGTAAGCTTAGCAACAAAGTAAAGATAAGAGTTTGCACCGATTTTTCATATGTCCACATCTAAAGTACTGCTAGAACAATTATTCTGAAAAAACTATTGATTATATAATTTCGCAAAAAAAAAAAAAATGAACAATAAAAGTGACCGCAGAGGTAACTGCTTCTACTCGTTTTTATTTAAAGGGGTGTCGCCTGTAGCCCTTATCCCCCTTTTTACTCCGAGCTGTGATAGTACTTGTAAAATAGATAAAACCTTATTTTTAAAAACTTTTCCTTAATCTCCATCCAAAAATAAAAGTATAAAGTAGATTAAATGAAAGACAGGCGCATATCTCCTTGTTTCCTAGCTACTCCTGTTAACTTTGCTAATACAGAGAGCTAAGCTTTATGAAACTACGCTGAATTCTGTGTCAATGCAGAAGCGATACGATTTAGATTTAATCCTACTTCAGAAGTATGCCTTATTAGATAATCTGTCACATCTTTCTATTATTAGAAATCTTATTAATTTTGATATTCCAAACAACTTTTCAGTATATTAAAAATATCATTAGAACTACATATGTACATTATATAAGTGGCATAACCATTTAAATGACCTCTGCTGATTATAACGTGTTAAAATTTTCGCCAAAAGAACTACATATAAAATTAAATTCGCTGCTTTTTTTTTATTTTATCGTTTTAATATACTAGACCAAATCACAGGGATATGAAGCTTGTCAACGTCAATTAAGTTAGGACCGCCATTTCATGGTAGAAACGTCAAAATTTAGGGCGTAATTGAGGCTAATTTAATGCCACCTCTCCGCATTTAATACTCAAGTACTTTTCAAAAAAATCCATCGATAATCCAACTTTGTTAAAATTTAGGACCACCACTACTGAGAATAGGTTAAATACTATTGTTACAATAGTGTGCACTGCATAATATTTTAGGGCTTAATTAGAGCCAATTTAATGTATTTTCTCCGAAACTAAGAAATTGAGGCAAAAAAACCATAAAAGTGAAAGTTTATAAAACAATATGCTCCATCGATGTTAACTTACACGCTACCAACATTTTAATAATACAAGGAGTTGAATACTCTAATCTTTTCCGAACTGATAAAGGTTAGTAAGGCATTATCCATAGAAATGTAGAGAAAATATAATTTATTTGACTGTTTTTCTATAGTATTTATTATGCCAAATCTCCAGCAAACCAACTAAGAAACCATGAATCATCGGTTAACTATTGCTGAGTGCAACAGCGAAATGTAGATGCTAAATTATTGCCCAGCTTAGAAATTGACATTCAATACCTTGAGCACAAATAGAATTTCACTACGCTAAATTTGGGTTTCCACACTTCCTGTTTTCTCTACGAGTATACTCCATTGTGCTGCTGAGTTTTATAACGTAAAATATTAGGAAGATTAGTTTTTGAACCCTCATAAACGCTTTTCGCTATTTGTCAAATTAGAAAAGAATTTACGTTAAATTTATGAGGAGATACTAATTACATTTATTCTCTGAAATTTATTAATTTTTTTTAGCTTTACATAGTGGTCACTGCAAACTAAATTTGTTTGTTCTAAATTATCGTGTATAGTAAGAGTTTAAAATTCCAACCATGGTTGGCCGTTGATTTGTTGCAGATAGCAATTAAAACCTACAATTTTTGGGGTCTTTCCATTTTAAAGTTGGTGGTCGTAACTTTTAATAAAACTGGATTATCCATGGATTTTTTTAAAAAGTACTATAGCATTAAATTCGGGGAAGAGGCATTAAATTAGCCCTAATTGAGACCTAAAATATTATGCAATGCACACTATTGTGACAATGCTATTTACCTATTCTCAGCAGTGGTGGTCCTAACTTTTAATAAAGTTGGATTATTCATGGATTTTTTAAAATGTACTAGAGCATTAAATTCGGGGAAGTGGTATTAAATTAACCCTAATTGAGCCCAAAAATATTATGCAGTGCACACTTTTGGGACAATACTATTTAACCTATTCTCAGTAGTGGTGGTCCTAATATTTAATAAAGTTGGATTATCCATGGATTTGTTTTTTTTAAGTACTAAAGCTTCAAAGCGGGGGAAGTGGCGTTAAATTAGCCCTAATTGAGCCATAAAATATTATGCAGTGCACACTTTTGTGACAATACTATTTAACCTATTCTCAGTAGTGGTGGTCCTAATATTTTATAAAGTTGGATTATCCATGGATTTTTTTTTAAGTACTAAAATCTTCAAATCGGGGGAAGTGGCGTTGCATTAGCCCTAATTGAGCCTTAAAATATTATGCAGTGTACACTTTTGGGACAATACTATTTAACCTCTTCTCAGTAGTGGTGGTCCTACCTATGGATTTTTTTAAAAAGTCTAGACCAGTGTTTCCCAACCTTTTTGTGCTATGCCCCACGTAAGGCTTTCTAAAATTCTTATACCCCCCCCCCCCCCCTCCTCCCTAACATTAACATAATTTTTTATATTCAAATATTGCTTTCAACTTCACTAAAGGAACTTTAATGATAGGTTTTACGAAGAGATCACTAGGATATTATGAGCAAACACAGTAAGTAAATTTTCAAAACATATAATGGAAAGCTGAAATTCAAGTACAAAATAATTTTAATGAAAGATATTATTTTAATTATTTGTGATTATTTATTATTTAAATTTAGTGATATCCTTGCGATTGATGTTTACTGCAAAGAAAGATATTATTTTAATTATTTGTGATTATTTATTATTTAAATTTAGTGATATCCTTGCGATTGATGTTTACTGCAAAGAGATTTTATGTCAGGTTCCAATTTAGTTAACTTCAGTCTCAAGTCTCCGCGTTTTGTTATATCAAGCCGGTTTCTTTTTTTTTTTAGCAGCAAATCATTTATGGCACTAAATCCGCATTCAGCTAAGTATGAAGATGGAAACGGTAACAATAGTTCTCTTGCACATTTGGTTAAATTTGGATATTGATTTCGGTTTCCTCACAAAGCTATGCCATCGCTCCTTTTATATTAAATAAAGTTTTAATTGACTCATAACTTTGCATTTCTGTGAGTTCTTCTGGATACTGTATATTTGAAATATCGGATAAATCCACTAACATTAGCTGCATCATCCAAGTTGGGAAATCAATTTGTTTCAAATCAGAAAATCTTTCTTTCGAGAACCATCTCACTTCAGTGTGAAGTATAAGTCTCACATGGTCTTCATTTTGTTCTTCACAAAATAACTTGAAGTAACATTCACATTTGGCACTAGCTTTAATAGCATCGATACACTTTATAACTAAATTTAATACTTCATTTAGAACAGTCGAAATGTTTTTAGCTACCAGGTTTTCCCTGTGAATAACACAATGCACAAGAAGCATTTCTGGATTCTCATCAACGAAACAGAATGGCGAATGTTTCATTTTCGTAAATAAATGAGAAGGGGTGGAGTTTTCAGATTTTAGTCTCATATAATGTTCCCGCACTTTTGCGAATGCACGTTTTATCCCAATGTTTTTTGCTGAAATCCTAATCTAATCTACACTTTGCTTCTTTTTACCTCGTGTGGGATAGCCCAATGTTTTTTGCTGTAATCCTAGGAGATTTTTTGAACAGCATGTGCTTTTGTTTACATGCATTTTGCTCTGAAGAGATTAAGTAAGAGAAACTCATGCTGGATTCTCTGATAATTTTGAGAGAAATGAGAATTTTGCTTGACAGAACTTTACATCTCCTTTCAGCACCTTGGCCAAAGGTGCTACAGATATTCCTCTTTTAGTTTATACACAAGCCATTTAGGATATTTGAACTGTCATTCATTACTCATTTTACTTGCGACATAAGCCAAAAATCATTTTGAAGTTCTTCATCTTGCCGCATCAAAATAATTATATTCATTTTGGTTGTAAATTAGAATTACAAATTAGTTTTAGAAGATGTGTAACGAAATTTATTGACAATATGTAATTTTTTTGCAAGAATGAAAGAAAGGAAAGAAAATATTATGTAGTCATAAATATTTATTAAAATAACAAAAACAAACTTTAGTAATTCAAGAATTTTCGAATTACCCCCCTTTGTAATCAAATTGCCCCACTGTGGGGCGTGGGCCCCACGATGGGAAGCACTGGTCTAGACCATTAAATTCGGGGATATGGCATTAAATTAGCCCTAATTGAGCCCTAAATTTTGACGAATTCAAAACTTTTCTACCATAAAATGGCGGTCCTAACTTAATTACCGTAGCTTGTCATTATATTTTTAATTTACTGGTACAAAAAAAATTGATTGGACAACCATATAAAAACTGAAAAATATTTCCATGAAGTTTTTTTTCTCAAAAAAACACCAGTTGGTCAGTTTTCGATAAATCTAAAGTTTTTGTAGAATTTTTAATTATAAAATAATTAAAAGTACCTAATATACAAATAATTACTACATATATAAATATTATGTAATATGTATCATACATCGATGATAGTTTATTTATCTAATAATTAGAAATGAAAATTGCATCTAGGGTATAAAAAATATATTATCAGATGAGATTTGTGGACCACTTCCTCAGCGATATTTAAAACAGTTATCTCTATTTTTTACAAGATCTTTCCGCTGTTGCCATAAAAACCGAAATTACGTAAATATGCCGCCTATAGATACCGTGTTACTATTACTGTAATGAACGAAAATTCAACATTCGACATCTTGCCAAAGGAGAATTCCAGGATGTTAAATCAAAATCTTGCGCTCCTCATTTTGCTTTCTCTTGCTGAACAAAAGTAAAATTATAGAAGCTGGAAACGTACAAATAATATCGCTAAGACAGAGGCCCTTTTAAAATTTAGTAGTATATACCAATTTTAAATCCATTATTGGTTCTATATTTCAATCTACTTGGCTTGACAAATACCTACATAATTAAGTTTTCTTATAATTAGTATTTAAGTATTATAGAATATTTTTAAAATTGTTTACATAATTAGGAAAAAGAAATATTCCATTTCGGAAAGATGAATCTCATGTCCGAAATTTACTCAATCCCTTGTAAAATATTAACCCTCTTGTAAACGTCTTTTTGGGATCTGGAGACTAATAGCGCATTAAAATATTAGATGCTTCTTATAACCAAAATAAATTATATATAAATTGATCTTATTTATATAAACAATCTGCTCTTCTATTTTTTAGAGTAGCAAGTTTTTCAAAAACTTTTTGATTGAAATCTGATATTTCGGTGATACTTTCCTTTTGGATAGATAACGCCGCAAGTGCATTTAACCTTTCGTGCTTCATCGTATTTCTTAAAATTGCCTTTATTCTTTTTAAAGTACTGAAACATCGATCGGTTTCAGCAGTTGCAATAGGAGTTGTTAAAGCGACTTCAATTAATTTCGATACTTCCGAAAAAGTATTTACTAAATCATTGCTTTGTAAAAATTTCATAAATTGCGACAAAGTTGAGAAGCCGTTAAATATGTTGTTTTTATATATCACATGCAGTTCGTTTTGGATTTTTTCGTTGGTAAGCATGGGATAAGTTTTTATTAATGGATTTCTGTACATATCGGAAAAATTTTCTTTAAAGTAATTAAATTCTTTCGGATCAACAAGATAGAATAACTGAAATATATCACTTTTCTCGAAACGTTCTTTAATTTGATTAGTTATGATATCACAGACGTCCTTCATCTCCATTTCTAAAGGAATGTCTTACTCTAGCCTAGGTCTTTTTGAGGTTAATATATCGCAGTTTCCTTCCAAATTAATCCGAATGTTTTGCGTATTATTTCTTATGTCAGGAATCACCCCCCTGGGAACTACGGGGGTTTGAAGTTTTTTCCCAGTGTTGAGTAAGTGCTTCAACATATTTCCTAATATCTCCTAGGTTTTTTTAAAATATCGGAATGGATCTTTCTCTAATCGATGGCTAATCAATTGCGCATTAAGGAGGTTTGACATTTCTTTTCCTGTTGTTAATGTCTTCGAAGTTATAGCCCTTCAAAATCAAAATTTTGAGTCAAAAAATTCATTCTTTCGGATTCAAATGAAATTATGTCAACATTTTACCCTATTATTTTTGTATTTTTTTCAGCTTGGAAGTAAGCCCAATTGGGGTTCTATAAGTCAGTCTTCACAGCACACAAAAATATTTAACCATTATCAAATCATAACGTAAAATGTGCAGGTCTTACCTGAATCCCATTTTATGAATTTAAGGTTTTCACCAGAACAAAGTGAAGCAAAGTGAAACCTTTTCCTGGAATAACTACAATATCTTTCAGTAATCTATGTGGTGATTGTACAGCAACTGCACTAACCCATGTACGCTTGATTAGTCACATCCTCATATTTAGAGCAAGCCATAAATCAATTCCAAGGATTGTTTTTAGGGGCACGTGCATTACCTGTAAATTTTGCGGTTTGAATATTTACATTTTTATACTAAGCTATTTTTCTAAGTTTATTTTGATCCATAAATTTTATTATCCTCTATGGTTTGTGGTCAAAAATACCACTCACTGTAAAGACAGTTTCATGGTGGGGTGTGGATAATTAAGTGTCCCTTAGGACATATATTGCAGTTTTACTAAATATGCAATCATTAGTCCACATCTTTTCAACTGATAAAAAATAATAAATAAAAAGAAATGTCTGGGTATAGTAACGAAGAATACGCTGATTTTGTAAATTTTTACGGCGCGGGAGAGTGGAACAGTCAGCAGACGAAGAGAAGGCGCCCGACGATCAGCATCTATGGTCGAAGTGGAAGAACGAGTTCGAAATCTTATAAGGATAGACCCTGCAATAAGCATAAGACTGGATTTTGGGAAGCGATGGGAGTTCTGCAGCAGGATCCTTGAGCATGACGTGGAAGACTACACATTTTTGGAATTTTTTCGAATACACTTTCTGTTTTAATAGTTTACTGAAAATTGTTGTAGTTATTTCAGAAAAAGGTTTCACTTTGCTTCACTTTGTTCTGGTGAAAACCTTAAATTCATAAAATGGTATTCAGGTAAGACCTGCACATTTTACGTTATGCTTTGAGAACGGTCAAATATTTTTGTGTGCTGTGAACAGTGACTTATAGAGCACCAATTGGGATTACTTCCAAGCCGAAAAAAATACAAAAATAATAGGGTAAAATTTTGAGATAATTTCATTTGAATCCGAAAGAATGAATTTTTTTACTCAATATTTTGACTTTGAAGGGCTATAACTTCGAAGACATTAACAACAGGAAAAAAAAATTTCAAACCAAGCAATTGATTAGCCATCGATTAGAAAAAGACGCATTCCAATATTTTAAAAAACCTAGGAGATATTGGGAAATATGTTGAAGCACGTACTCAACACTGCAAAAAACGTGCAAACCTCCGTAGCTCCCAGCGTGGTGAAGTTAGACCCCCACCCCTCCATTTTTCTTTCGTTTCTTACCGAGATCTATCACCTCCTTTCATATGGCCATCCTAATTCGGGACACCCTGTAGAGAGAATTCTCCGGAAAGAGACAAGATTTCTGTAGGCATCATGTTGTATGAATAGGTCATTCTCTAGTGATGACTTCAGGTGTCATACGTTGCGAGAGGTGTAACTTTCTTAAATGTATTTGTAGGGTAAATAATACGATTTTCACTAGTACAGGTAGACTAGCTGTCAGCAATAACAAAGGTCTGCATTATCAGCAAAATGGAGAATTATTTAAAATCGAAACTAACTTGTTGAAAAATGAAAGCTTTTGTTCAAGTGAACGCAAATCTTAAGATTTAAAAACATTACTATTTTTATATATATAAATAGCCTGTTCGTTTACAGGACAACTCATAAATCTAAAGCAATTACTTCGATAATAATTTTCACCTGTGCTGATAGTTTAGTAAAAAATAAACACTTCTGTACATAACACATAAATTGCTTTTGCAAATTATTTCAGACGTTCACTCATCCACTTAAACTGCTACTATATGCCTACGAATATGTACTACATACATATATTATACACACATATATACTTATATCATCAGAGAAAATTATTTTCTGGGCCGAATATTTTCATTTGTCAAGCTTTCATTTACTATCATCATATAGTGGCACCGGCTCTCAAAGTAAAAGAACTCTTTTGGATGTCTCCCTTCGTAAATATAATTGATTGATTGGATCCCTTCTGTTGATTAATGACTTCACTAATACCATTTCCGTTAAGAATATGGTGGGTTCGATAAGATTTATCATGCTCCTTCTCAAGGATAAGTGTGAATCATCAAAACATATTTTTACCTAGTCATCTAGGGATGAGTTTAATTGAATTTATAATGACATGGCAAGTGATAGGAAATAAATATAACAGATGCTGACGAAATTGCTTGAAGCTGCGCCTATTTTTTACTAATAGCTTTTTTTTTTGTACTGAAAATAGGTATGACTTTATTACTAGACATTGAGAATGAGTTAATTAGTGTTCAGGAGAACAATATGTTTCTAACTGATACGCCATAACACATACTACGCAAGTGTTGTCTACTTCGCAAATTTTCTTTATTTTACTGTGGTTTTTTCTGCATTTTAATTTTTAGTTATGAAATGAAATGTAGAAGAAGACAATATACAGCTGTCGTAGTTTTTCGTAGTGCTGGGAAAATTTTTTGTAATTTAGTAAATTTAAAAGCAATTTTTTTAAGTTTTTTCGTTGAAAATTTGTTTTACTGTAATTTGAGAATTAACACTTATTGGAGTTTGCATACATTGTTGATTCATTGAATCGGATCACATAATATTATACATGTGGCCTCAGATTTACTATTGGCCGGAATCTGACGTTCTAATTTCGCACTCGACATTCTGGATACGAATTAACATAATAATTTCTTCAGGAATATTTGCGGATAGTTATCTTGTGAAACATCGGCTCCTAGAAGGCATTTTCAATCACTGGATGTACATTATACATAACCTCATATCACAATATCTTATCGCATAGAGGTTTTCATAATATCATCTCATCTCTACTGATATAAGTGATTGTATATTTCTATTATTGTTGGAACCTTATGTACAACCGTATTTTTCATTAAGTTTATTACAAGGTGGAATCTTTACAATATTACCTTTATAAAATCCCGGAATTCTCACGTATATGCACTTCTCAACTCTACATTGCGTCAATCACGCCATCTTAGTGTCAGCTCTATTATAATTATTCTCTACGATGGCGCCTAAATGCATGCTTTGTTCTTCGTTCATGAACAAAAACAACATTGGCTTTAAGTGTCTCGAATGTAACAAGCATTTTCACGCTTCATGTGCCAATTTATCTCAGGAGATTACGACTAGTATTTCGAAGGGGGCTGTTGCCTACCGCTGCACGAACTGCACTAATACTAATCCCAACAAGTCGATATCAGACGGGAGCTCGGAATGCGATGATAACGACCTCACGGACATTGCTTCAGTCATCCAAAAAATGACTTCCGAAATTAACTCCATCAACTGTAAACAAAAAGAATTTAGTAATTCGGTTAATCTATTAGTTGATGGTCTTAACGACATTAAGAAGCTAACTGGAAAGGTCAATGCTAATTCGGACAAAATTGCTCAATTGGAAAAGGATAATGTCACTCTCAAAAATAATGTCAACCAGCTTATGGATAGAGTTTCATACTTGGAAGATAGGCATCTGTCATCTATTGCCGAAGTAAGAAATGTTCCCTTTCGTTCGGGTGAAGAAATACACCTCTTAATTGGGAAGCTACACGAATCTATAAAGATCCCATTGAAGGACACGAATATTGTGAATGCATATCGAAAATCTCAACGTCAACATCCTCAAGAATTAGCAGGTTCAATTATAATAAGGTACGCATCTCAATCTATCAGAGATAGAGTAATTTTAGCTAGTAAGATCAATAGGAGTAGTTTAACTAGTAGAATTTTTGGTAGTATTGATGATAAAAATGATAAGATTTTCGTTAATGAATTTCTCAGCAGAGAGAAGAGGGCTTTATTTCACGGGGCAAAACAATTTAAACTTAAGTTTAATTACCAATTCTTATGGATCAGGAATTCTAAGATTTATTTAAAGAAGGATTCTAAATCTAAATCCATTGTTTTAAAAAACTGGGCTTGTCTTGAACAAATCTATAATGCTAATAAGGACATAGTTAATTAACATGTCTCTTAATATATATTACCAAAATGAGGGCTTCGCTCCAAGACTGAAGAAGTAAGATTAAATATTTTGGGTTGTTATTATGACATTATATGTTTTACTGAGACCTTCTTGAATGAAGGTGCTCATAATAATGAATTATTTAGCAATAAATACTCTTTTTATAGAAAGGACAGAAACCTTGTAAATAGGCCTGAAAAGGACGGTGGTGGGTGCCTAATTGCAGTCAATAATAATTTTAATTCATATCGAGTAGAGTCTTTTGAAACGGAGTATGAGGATCTATGGGTTGCAGTTAGCTCCAAGCATAGAACTTTATACATTTGTTTAACTTACATCCAACCTCAGTCCTCGCTCGATTTGTATAATTCAATATTTTCTAATATCAGTACCAGAATTTTGTCCTGTCCTAATAACTCCCAATTCTTAATTCTAGGAGACTTTAACTTACCATTTTTACAATGGGAATATGAATCTGATAGTAACTCTTTGATATTTAATAACGGATACAGTGGTACGGCTCTCTCTTTACTTGATACTCTGTCCATATGTAACCACAAGCAGTACAATAACCAGTTTAATAATAATAATAGACTTCTGGACTTGGTATTAACCGATATCCCACATTACAACACTGAAGTATCTGCATCTTTATGTCCCTTATCTAGGATTGACCCTCATCATCCTGTAATTGACATAACTCTTTCCATTTGTGTCGAGAAAATTTTGCGAAATAATAATAATAAATATTTCGATTTCAGGCGTGGTGACTATATCAGCTTGAATAATTATTTAGAGAATGTTGATTTCTCCAATTTATGTAACTCGGACGTAGAACAGTCATTCAGTGATTTCTACCAAATTTTAAATGATGGCATCAATTACTTTATACCTGAGGTAAAGCGCAGAAATAAACGGTACCCACACTGGTTCTCTCGCCCTCTAATACTTGCTCTTGAGACTAAGGATAGATTTCGCCGTCTATACAAAAAAGGACGTAATCCCGAAATCTATAGCACATTCTCCTACCTAAGAAGAATTTCGAAGAAACTTTTGCATGAATGTTATAGAAAGCTAATTAACACCACAGAAAATTCATTAGATGAGAACCCCAAAGCATTCTGGGCTTTCTGTAAAAATTTAAGGAAATTCAACACTTATCCAAATGAAATGGTATATAATGATGAGGTGTCTCGGTCCACTACTAAATCATGTGAAATGTTTTCTCGTCATTTTAAATCAGTTTATACAACGGGTGATCAGTGTGCTGGATTAAACATGTCAAAAGAAGATAACGGAGTTCTAAATAATATTAAACTGAACGCTGTCTCCAGAGAGGAAGTTCTCAAGGTCCTTGATCTACTGGATATAAATAAGAACCCTGGCCCTGATGGAATCCCTAATGCTATCTATAAAAAGTGCTCGCACTCATTAGCTCGACCGTTATGTGATCTGTTTAATTTGTCTATTGCCCGGAAAATTTTCCCTTTAATATTGAAGCGCTGTTTTGTTACACCTATTTTCAAATCAGGGGATCCTAGATTAATTACTAATTATCGTCCAGTTTCCATCTCTAGTAGCCTGGCACTAATATTTGAGAAAGTTATTTATAATCAGCTCCTTCCCCTTACTAAAGCACTTATTTCGGATAATCAGCATGGTTTTTTTCCAGGTCGTTCCACTGTCACGAATTTGGTTTCATTTGCGGACTTTGTGGCCACTTCCCTTGACCAAGGGAAGCAGGTTGACTGTGTTTATACGGATTTTTCTAAAGCCTTCGATAAAATTAGTCACAAAATAGCTTTAACCAAGATGGCGCGGTTAGGTTTTCATGCAAATACCATTCACTGGTTCTCATCTTATCTCCTCAATAGAGATTGCTTAGTAGCATTCAATGGTCTGTTTTCTGGTCCCTATGAACAGATTTCAGGTGTTCCGCAGGGAACTGTACTAGGTCCATTCATCTTCTTAATGTACATTAATGATCTTCCATCACAGATTAAGTCCAATTGCTTATTGTATGCAGATGACGCTAAAATATTTACGAACATAGAATCCATTAGTGATTGTCTTAGCTTACAACAGGACTTATGTGCCCTTCATGGCTGGTGTACTGATAACAACTTTGAAATCAATATATCTAAGTGCAATCTCATCTCGTTTTCTCGCAAAAGTTCCCCTCTTTTATTCGATTACAATGTCAACAATGCTCCCTTAGGTCGAGTGGATTCCGTTAAAGACCTCGGCGTGCTTTTCGATTCAAAGTTACTATTTAGGGCCCATTTGAATCATATTACATCAACGGCTTTTCGATTAATGGGTTTCATATTTCCTGCTGGTAAATCGTTTTCGTTTCCTGCTTCTTTCGTTACATTGTTCAAAACTCTTGTTAAAAGTGTTTTGGAATACGCCTCTCAAGTTTGGAATCCTTTCTACTCGACATACTCAGATCAGTTGGAGGCAGTTCAGAGGAGATTCACGCGATTTTTGGTATACAAGTTTGAACGTTCGTACATCGATTATGGAGACAGACTTGCTAAGTTCAGTCTGCTGTCCCTTGAGAATAGAAGACTGTACTTGGATGTAATGTTTCTATTTAAACTGGTTAATGGTAATATTGATTGTCCTTATTTGTTATCTAGGATCAATTTTAGTGTCCCATTTAGGACATTAGGACAACAAGACTTGTTCTATTTACCTACCCATAGGACTAATTTAATAGAAAAGTCTCCTATATTTAGATTTCATTTAACAATAAATTCTCTCATATTGACTTGTTTGGCATTAGCCCTCTGACATTCAAAAAGCTTATTATAGATGAGTTCATACAGCCAAGATAATCTTATTCATTTCCCCTTTCACTTCATTTCATTTCATTTCCTTCTTTTTCTTTTTATTGGTTTTCTGAGACTTACGATTGCCCTTTTCTCTGGAGTTCTATAACCGTAGTAAAATCATAGTAAATTTTGAACACTGAATTAATTCTCTAGTATTTAGTAGTAGTTTTAATTTTAATTTTTTACTTTTTCTTTTTTCTTTTGTATTTGAACATTTATTTTATATCTATTTAGTAGTAGTTTTAATTTTAATTTTTTACTTTTTCTTTTTTCTTTTGTATTTGAACATTTATTTTATATCTAGTACCTAGTATCTATAAGTAATATTACTCTTTCCTTCTGTAGTCAACTGATACTTGTATATCTCTAATACGTTATATTTTCTTTTCTTCCAGTGATTTGTATATTGAATTTGATATCTGGTAATTAACCATAACTTGAATTAATCTTACTTACAGTAATGTTTTCCTAATCTTAATATTTTTGATATTCTTAATATTGAATTATATATCTCTAGTTTTACGATTGGTATGTAGCTGTACACGAATGTATCACTGTTAACCGGTAGATTATAATTGGATTTTTAGAATCTGTAGTCTATCGGAGGAACTTGAAGTTAAAATAAAATAAAATAAAATAAAATAAATAAAATAAAGTATAACATTCACATGAAATGGAATATTTGTGTTTTTTTTTTTTTATTATTAATAGATTGACTTTCTGCAACAACCAATCGAAGTTCGACTGTTATGTTGTTAAACGTTTTTATAAACAGCAGGAACTTCACTCCTCAGTTTATAAGCACTCACACAATTATATGAATTCAATTACGACACCATTTCCATATTTCCTCATCTTCTCTTAAAAATAAATAAACAGCATATTGAGCAGCCGTACTTAATTATAATAGTTTAGATATGCTATACCACTGAAATTGAACCGCAAATGAATTCACATTTAAAATCCAATTTGGAAAAACTAGCCTTTTCTTTAATTTTAGTTCAGTGAATTATGTAGCTATAACAAGAAAGTACCGCGAAAGAACTTATTCAGGACTTCCTACATATCCTGTAACTGTACGATTCGATATTATTAATTATAAATAGTAAATTAGGATCTATATGAGCCCTAGTAGGTATCATTCCACTTAATCCTTTAAAAGTAATCGCTCATCACAAATTAATAGAAAATAATTATTTACAAACTACCGAAGCACTATTGTTATACCCTTGATGAAATCTAAAGGGTATACTAAGTTTGTTATTCCATTTGTAAGACCTCAAAATAATGATGGTAGAGCAAAATGGATTGGACATCCACGCATAAAATTAAAAGTTATTTTGATTTTGCATGTCTGTCTGTCCGTCCGTCCATTCGCACGATAACTCAAGAACACGTGTACTTAGAGAGCTGAAACTTTGTACGCGGACTTGAAAAAAAGTAAAATTAAGTCCGAAAATGAGACAAATCGGGCAACTCCTTCGTGGGGTTGCCATACAAAAGTTTTGTTTTCCACTACATATTTGGATACTGCCTGAGGACACGTTGACAAAGAGAGCTGAAATGTGGTATATAGTGTTTTCATAGTAATAACAAATATAATTTAAAAAATAGAATAAATCGGGCAATTCATTCTTGGTGTTGGCATGTAAAAATATAGATTTTTACGGATACTGTGAAAAAGATCAGTCCTACCCATTTTTATTGCACTAAAAACTTCTTCAGAATACGAAATGCTATGAAATCCTATAAAATTCGTTATAATCATTTTTTCTGTCCGACGAAATCAAACTTATATAGATCGGTGACCATACGATATTTTATAAGGGCATTCATCTAGGGTATCATAAGAATTGGTCTTAGACCAATTCTAGCCTTTTTACTTGTTTTAAGTTATTTTAGGAATGGACTTTATTCTTATACAAGCTCATGAATATTTAGAAGCAACATTTACTACTGCTGATGCAGTTCATAGATCAATTTTATGTATCAACAGGATTCCATGTAATTCGTGTATTAATTTCAAATGCTTTTACTAATTTCGCTTCTGGAGGAGAAAGTAATTTATTATTATTTCGCAGTTCACAAAAATAGATCTAAATACTAATTATTCTTTTGCTAAATATATTTATGTTATGTGTCGACTTGGTAATTGTCCTTTTCGCGAAATATTGTATTGCAAAACGCTTTTTTGTTAATTAAGTTTTTGCAAGATGTCGTTTTTATTAAATGGCTTTAGGAAACACGTCTTTTTGAAAAATGTGTTTCGGCTAACTATACTACACACGAAAAATAGTTTAAACATTAGCTAATGATGTATTTAATTTACCAATAATAGTTTAAACATTAGCTAATGATGTATTTAATTTACCAATAACTTTTTTGATAGAAAACATCAAATCTTGAAAGTAGGACCAACCATTTTAAGAGCAGCTATTTCGTAGTTTAGCAAGGTTTAGCCAATTAATGTCTAACACGACCAATTGTCGGACACTCTCGAAGAAATATATATCCGTTCATAAAATGAATTAAGTATATGACTTAAAACTGTGTTCTTGCATTATTAACCGTGCTTTAACTGGCATCAATATAAAAAAATATTTTGCTCCGATAAAGGAAAGAATAGGTCTTAAAATTCAGTTTCCATCCCGACCTCGACGTGAAAGTTCAAGCGCCATTCTTGCGTTAATTGTGAGCTGCGTGGCGCCTTCATGGAATAGATAAGTGAAATGGGGGTATACATGAAATGCAAGGAACCATAAGTGGTTTTCCTTTATTTAATAGTTTACTGGATTCCTATTTAAACAAACAGTTCAAAATATCTTCTACCCATTGTTCTTTGCATATACAGTTAGTTGTTGGCCTTGTTAAATAACTTGTCCAAAAAATAAGAACAATCTGATTTCACGTGCACCTAATCACGGCCGATGTGGATTGGAGAAAAGGAATACATGGAAACCCAGCAGTGAACTGTTTGGAGTGTGCGCAAAGGAAGACGGTACCTCGAAGAATATTATATGTGAGCGTGCCGCACTTTCAGATGAAGCTTGCAAATAACTGAAGAAGTACTTATCTCTCTAAATAAAGTTTACAAGAAAACCCCAAAAGCAATAATCGATCTAGTAAAAAGGCTAAATTTAGTTCAACCACTCGAGGAAAGGACACAACAGATCAGCTCTGGTCGCAGTGTCTGCAGGGACCTAGTGGCTCTAGTCTCCCCGACTTTTAGCCTTATCTAACTCCAGAAGGTATAATAACTAAAAGCAGGTTTGTAGTAATAGAACAAGACATCAGAAAATAGTTCAAAAAGCTGGATAATTAACTATAAAAAAAAACATTTTGCAAATTATATTTAATGATCCTAGAAGGATTTTAAATGCAGATGAAACGAGCTTCAGTCACTTCCCGCATTAGGCAAGGCTGTCTATCCCAAGGATTACAAAAAGTGTACTGTATTAACAAATGATGTCCTTGGTTGGAGTAAGGAGACAAACACACCATATTCCTCTTTGTAGATGGACGCAAATCGCACTTTAGCTATTAGTAGAGTTAAATAAATATGAAGACAATGTAACTAAATGCCATTTCGCCTAATAGGTCACACTTCAATAGAATCGCAGTACGGTCACACGGGATCAAAGTGACCCAGGCCTCAAAAAGTGCTCTCAAACTTCAACAATTAGTTCTAAAATTATAAAAAAAAATATTTGGGTATTGTTTAAGGTTCCCGAAAGGAGATTGTATAGTATTTTAAATTAAAACTAATTGTTTAAATATTGTAAAATTTCGGCGAAGTTAAGAGAAGGAAGAAAACATTATTTTTTTTGAACATCGTACTTCTTATTCAGAATTGAGTGCGATAAAAAAAACTATACGATTCTATTCTTGAAACTTGAACATCCCAACATTGCCCGTTTCAAAAAGTGTATTTATTTTGAAGATCGAAAGCATGAAAAGCGTTGAAGAAAAATGGTCTTTATGTCACTGGAAGGATCAGTAATATCTAACACACAGGAAATTTTTGAAAAATACTTTTTATTGTGATAATTTAATATGAAAATATAAAAAAGTAAAGTAGAAATACTTTTTTTTTTCAATCTTCGTCCGCACACTCAACTTACGCCTCATGTTCGTCACACATTGAGCGTTTACAAGATGGACAAAAAGAAATTGTTTTTTTTTATTCTTGACCCTTTTACAAATTTTAGGTATTATTGTCTTTCACCATTAGCGGGTAAACCTTTTTTCAATATCATCATGATTCCATACCTTAAATTCACTCGCAAAGTTGTCAAAGTAAGCCTGTCTTCTAACTGTGGCCATAATAATTCCAAAGATAACTTACGATTACTTTTATATGTTGGCCTGCTCTCAATTTCTGACATTGAAGGGAATTCGCGCATTTACAGCAGCCTGGTCCAATATACCATAAAATATCTGCATCGACCAATGGTTCGTTTGTGTAGAGGTGGTATGAGTGTGCCACGCTAACAGCACAGAAGTATAGTTGATTAGACGGTTTAATGGTAGATGGCGGCCCAAGGCCTATTTTCACGATTAAGCGACTCTACCAGAAGTTGCTTGGCAATCAAATTTATCGCTATGCTCGCTGTTCATATTCTTCTTTCCTTATGTGACCAAATACGGTACCCGGTACTTTTTTCTGGCTTAAAATATAAAATATATTTCTTTTCACAACGCTCCTAGAGGCCTAGGCCTGTGTATCCCTGAGCCATTGGCGGATCCAACGTGGGGGGGGGGGGTCATGCCCCCCTAAATTTGAAGAACAAATTAGTTAATTAATTGAGTTATTTGAAAATATATATTTATTATTTTGTATTTTTTTATTTATATTTTTCTACTTCACAAAAAAGTTTTATTCCAAAACTTAAAAAAACCAAAATTTATTTAAATGAATATTATTGTGTGCATGTGATGTATGTGTATAAGTTCTGCTCAGAATTTCAGTTTAGGTCCCCAACTTTGTGTGATCCCTCGAGGAACACTTTCTAAGCCACAAAACAGACTCCCTCACAACCACATAAGAGCCCTAACTTAGTCCTAACTCCTAACATTCTAAAATATTTGCAGCGTTCTTATATAAAACTACTGACATGTAAATATAATGAGTAATGTCCATAGAAAGATACTGCAGATAGTGAATGCACTTCTATATGGCGTTCTCTTTGGGTTTATATCAAAAACTGTAACTTAATTGAACGCGCACTGAATTAATTTCGGTAATCATATATGGAGCTCCGCGTAGCAAAATTATTGTGCTGGTACGTCTCAGCACAAGAGGAGGAAAATTCTTCCTTCCCTAAAAACTTCTCGTGTGGGTTGGTCCTAAATAAGCCGTCCGATCAGAAATTTCACAATTTCAAAATTTCCGGAACTATCTCCTTTCTATTGATGACATTGACACGTCTAGGCACATAAGTGTAGCAAAATGCGCGTGCAGTATACTCCTAAACTTTAGGTCTGTTCGCGTACTAGCTTCAAATCGTTTTGTAAGTTCTTACTCGAAGGCGTTCGCGTACTCGAAAACTGAGAGAGAAATTGTTGAAATCACTTTTCCCCTCCGTTCAATTTATTACTTGATTTGACTAGAGAAAAATCGTCACGTAAAAACTTCAAAAGTCTCAGATTTGACAGCTCCCACTAGTTTTTAGTTATTTTTGAGTTTTTAGCTATTTTCCAAGTTTTTAGTTTACTTTAAAAGAAATGGATGAACTTGCTCCTGCAGTGGAAGTAGAATGTTCTACAAAAACATTTTACGTATTCAAATGGTTAATTAAATTTGTTTCTTGTACTTGTAATATAGAAAGTATTTCTCCGGCATGAATGTTTATTTCAAATAGGAGCACAATAAGTCAATAATTTAAATAATAAATCAGGTAATCCACTTTAATTATTTGACGTTACACAAGTTTTTACTCAGAGCCTTTCGCGTACTTTGCGAGTGTTACTCGCAGTTACTCTCCCTATCATATAATTTGACGTTTTTCATGTTTTTATTTGAAAAAAATATGCGAACAGACCTACAGTAGTACAGCCGTCGATATCAGGTTATTTGTATTTCTTATCTGTCGATATCAGTGACAGTAATCGAGCATAAATATACTTGTAATCTTAATCTTATTATTTTACGGTCAATGGGAGAAGTTTTTAGGGAAGGAAGGATTTTCCTCCCCTTGTGCTTATACATACCAGCATAATAATTTTGTTACGCGTAGTTCCATATATGATTGCCAAAATTAATTGTGTGCGTATTCTACTTGTTTTTACATTTATTCCACAAAAATTTTGTCTTCTCGTTATAAATTTACTGACAGCTGTTTCGATCTCTATCGGATCATCCTCAGAGGAGTAAACAAGTGCTGTTTCGATCCTTATCGAGTCATCCTCAGAGGAGTAAACAAGTGCTACTCCTCTGAGGATGATCCGATAGAGATCGAAACAGCTGTCAGTAAATTTATAACGAGAAGAAATTTTTTTTTGTGAAATAAATGTAAAAACAAGTAGAATACTCTTTAATCTCTTTTAATAATGTTTCACAAATCGGTCACGAAAGATTCCATAAAATATATAGAGTTTTTGAGATAAACAATAACTGTATCACGAATTCACAGCACGTAATGATAATTTAATTATTATATTATCACCTCAAATCGCAGAATAACGCAATAATTTATACATATATATATATTTCAAAAATAACGGGTTTTCCAATAAGAGGTGTTATTTTGATATTCAAAGAAAAATGCCATTTTTTGAGATAAATGATCGGATCTGTATTTCATTATAAAGAGGAGGGTATTCCGTTAATAATGGAAAATAACATTAGCGAAATGACCACCACGACCACGCCTACTGGACCATATCCTTTTCATGAAATTTTCCGTAACCAAATCGCAAAGTGGCTGCCCTATGTCCTCGATAGCCTCACGAATTCCATCTTTGAGGTCTTGAATGGACGCTGGGCTGTCGTCGTAGACCTTCTCTTTCATGTGGCCCCAAAGGAAGAAGTCGCAAGGTGTTAAGTCACAAGATCTCGGTGGCCAATTGTGATCACATCTTCGAGAGATAACACGGTCCGGAAACTTTTCCAGTAAAAGATCAATGGTTTCGTTGCTTGTATGGCACGTAGCGCCGTCTTGTTGAAAGTAAACGTTGTCCAGGTCAATACCATCCAATTCCGGCCATAAAAAATCATTAATCATCTGCCTATAGCGCAATCCTTTCACCGTAACTGTTGCTCCAGCCTCATTTTCGAAAAAGTAAGGTCCAATGACCCCGCGGGACCTGAAAACGCACCAAACAGTCACACGTTGAGGAATAATAACTCTTGGGTTTTCCGAGCCCCAGATGCGACAATTTTGCTTGTTGACGAAGCCATCGAGGTGGAAATGGGCCTCATCACTCAAGATGAGTTTTCGATGGATTTCCGGATCATTATCAGCAAAGACCCGACGTTGTTGATGATCGACCGGCTTGAGTTCTTGACTTAGCTGAACTTTATAATCCTTAAGACCCAAATCTATGTGCAAAATACGGTGTAATGACGTTTGTGGAATGCCTAATTCCAAAGAACGACGAGGAATGGACAAACCTGGGTTTTCTTCAACACTTTCGGCTACAGAAGCAATATTCTCGGCTGTTCTTGATCACTAACTTGTCACGACAGCTCGAATTTTTCTACCAATTTCTGTATTGCGGTCCGACAAGGTGCTTCACGACGACCCAAAAATGTTCGAGTTTTACGAACTGTCTCTGCCACATTTTCACCATTTTTATAGTGAATTTTAATAATTTCAATGCGTTGTTGAATCGGGTATCGTTCCATTTTTATTAATGGCGTAGTTTCTACTTGTCAAATGTCAAAAAATGACAGCTCCAAAAGTGACATCTACCGAAATAGCGGGCTAATTAAAATAACACCTCTTATTGGAAAACCCTTTATCTAATAACAAAAAAATTAATTGATTGGACTATCTAATGTGGCAGTATCGCTACAGTCAACACAGATGGATGGCGTGGTTTTTACATGCTGATTGCATATTGGTTTTTTACATATAATGCAGCATTGCAGTCTTGCGGCGCCTGTAGTCTGCGTCGTCTGCAAGGGATTATTTACATCTGTATGCTTAGTCAAGTTTCGTATTTCCATCGCAGTTCGTACGTAATAGTAAGAGATTACGTTTTGAATTTTTGACCTGTTCAGGTCTGATGTCAGGCACAAATTCCTTCCTAAGTCCTTGCGGAATAAGTGGCGGTGTTCTGTTACTCAACATGCAACATTATTATGTTGAAGACAAATATGTTAACGTTCATCTATTGGTTCTACGTTTGGTGGTGTATTTTCTTAGTAAATGGTCCATTGTGTCTTCTCCTGACTTCGTTTCGTTACGTACGTACTTGTGGAAATAGGAACCAGTGAAGAATTGCGGGAAGAATGAGAATGTGAAATTACTAGTCAGCTGCAGCTCTAGTTCTCTCTTTTGAATCAGAACCAGTTGTTGGCTTTGTCACCTCAGTAATTTGATATCTCATCCGCTATGTTTGCATTAAGCATCAGCAACCAAGGCAAAGCTGAGTACTTGCAGGTGTACGAAACTTTTTCTTGATAGGCCAAGTACAAATAGGAAGTTAACTGACCCTATATTGGGCCTAGAAAAAAAACAATGCAACATTGCGTTAAGCGTCACGCCAGCTTACTTCATCTTGAAAGATGGGTGTTGTTAATAGCCCCGGGTGCCTGTTTTTCCTGAAAGGGGAGCCTGTAACAACCGATTACTTTCTGTGTGCTTGGTTTTGCCTTGCGAATTATGAATACTGTCTTGCTCTGACCACTTATATGCAAATTAACTGGAAAGCTTAAATCACATGGACCTGATGAGCATTTTTTTTTTCATTTTGTTAGCAGGTTTGCATAATGGGCCGCTTTGGCCTCCGTGTTTGTGATCCTTCATACCTCTGTCGGATGAAAAAAAAATGGGTGAGGACAGCAACTCAAAAAAGCTCATGAAAATCGACATTAAGTTTTATAATATAAATTTTGAGAAAACCTGTAAACATTTGTTATCGGCAAGTAAAACTCACACCTTGTAGATCCTCATTTATATGTCTTTGCGTTCGGTAATTGTGCCAGCAGTGCCCGTTGCAATTCTGATTTTAGTTTGCTTTACTTTTTCGTGGACATCCCACAACTCGGTCGTCCTCAAATGAAATCTATTTTCACCTTTACATCTTTAATTGTCATCGCTGTAAGATAAACATTATATGAAATCTTCTCCATCCTCAGGCCCGTACAAGAAGACCCTGAGCCTGTAAGCGGCTAACAGACTCAGGACCCATTTTTTAAATAACTGAAAAAGATAAAAATGTTGCCGTTATTTTTAACAGTTTGATAATGACGTTGAAAAAGATAACTCTAAATCCGTCCCTGCTCTATAATGCGACTTCAATTTCGTTTTCTTTTACTTTAGAATTTTCCGCCCCCAAAAACTGCCGCCTTACTATGCCTTTTTAAATCTGCCCCTGTTCGCAGGCATAATAAAGTGAATTAATTTTTTTGAAGATTCCGGTGTCGTATGTCTTCCATATATACCATTTCACCTGCGAAACGAAGAACTATCTGATGCTGAAAAATCCACAGCAAATTCCTTCCAATATTAAAAAATTGGTACTACTCAACTACAATGAAGAATAAAGGAGCATTCAAGAAAGCACCTAAAGAAGTCAAACATTATTCCGGCCGCTTGAGATTTATGTTTTAATCAATAGTAGTCCTTATATTTACTATACTATCCAAGTCATGATATTACCACAAATATCGTAGAAAGATCATGGACTTAACGTCAATCAATATATATATATATATATATATGTACATAAGCATGTGTTGAAAATTTATTTACTTGAACTGCTAGGTACATTATGTATGTTTGTTACATGGACACCATATGCCACGGTCCCACAATTGAACCTTTTTTTATCAAAAGGGGTCTTCTTCAAAATTGTGCAATTATCCAAGGACATTGGTACTTTAGAATATTGGGTACCAGGTTAAATAATACATTCGTATGTATATGTGGAGATATAAACACAAATCAGTTCGAGGGTAAGCCCTTGACGAAAAGATTAACAAAGCGCTCCTATTCCAACTCATTACTTTTCGTCCTTTGAGCAATAATCGCATAAAATTAAAAGTCACCAAGAGCTCCCGAGGGATACAGCAGTCCTTTATCTTAAGTTGTAGGGACATTTATCATAGCATACAGAAGTAAGGCCTTGTAAGTTATTCAAAGTTTATCTAATGTTCGTATTAATTTTCATATCTGTGTCATGTCTCATTCGTCCTATACATACTATGAAATTGGTACGTAGACTCTGTAGAGAATATTCTGCTTCTATTCGCCTCATGAACTCAGTTCTTGGAACACAGAAATGGACGTGGTATTCATTTTGTTAAGTTTATTAAACGCTAATGCCGTGGTTGCATCTTCATTTCTTTTCTTATAACTTCAAATTAAGATATTCAGAACGAGGGCGAATATAGAATTCTATGGTTCAAACAGGATGAAGTTTTAATGGGAGATTGCATGGCTTAACGAGAGTAATGAACCTCAAAGGAATAAAATTTCTCAAGTTTTTGTTGAGTGTTGCTAATTTCATTTAGAGTCATGAATATCCGCGGGCAGGACGAGACAAGCAAGAGTGATCGTAATTTGAAAGGCACAGTTTTAAGTAGCTAAATATTTGACTTTTTCAAGTTTGCTCGTTTGTAATTTATTACAAATATGAAGTAAAAAGTTCGAATTGAATCTCTCCTAGGATTTCTATATTCATTTTTTCCAGCTAAATAAATTTTAACCATTTTATGTTTGAGTTGCGTCTTTTAAGTTTTTGGGGTTAGGTAATCTTATTATACATAGTTTTTGTTTGATTATTTAATAATAATCTACCGCTCCCTCCTCCCTTCTCTTTGCTAACTAAATCTGGTCATTAGGAAGTTGGAAGATTTGTATCATGACTATGGAAGTTTTTTTTTATCCTATTGGCACGATGGATAGAAGTCTCCGCAGTATTACACTCACTATCGAAATTTGTTTTAAATAAGACAGTTTGTGTGATGAGTAAACCGAAAACCCTAATTTTAACTGATGGATACTTATACTGACAACGTACCTCTTAATAAAGCCTTCCTGTTTTTGTTTTATATGTTTAAGATGTTACCATTGAGCTTCCTATAAAATTTGAATTAATTAGGTTTTTTAAATCCTATTCCTTGGGGGCCATGAGAATAGATAGGAACATTGATTTGTTTCTATATCTTAATATATAAAAACCACGTGTCACTGTGTTCGTACACGTTAATCTCTCAAACCGTCCAACCGATTCCAATGAAATTTTGTGAATGTGAATGAACGGTTTGTTCCAGCTTAAAAGGTAGTTTAGTTTTGGAGACGATAGGTGGTGCTAGTGTATATAACACAATATATTTTTTCTTTAATTCTTATTTAAAATAATTTTCTCATTTTGTATTCCAAACTTATTTTTGTTTTTATTTTTACAAAAATATTATTATTTCGAACGCTATCATGTTAAAAAATCGAAATCTGAAATGTTAGACAACAGAATTAGTAACGTAAGTACCTACTACCTATATCATATAAAGCTACCAGAGTAAAAAAAACACATAAAATTCGGAGAGCAGTAACGAAAGTCACAAAAGTACCGAGTACCGATTTCAAAGTAACGAGCATATGCTTCCAATGTAACGAATCGCTGCAGATACCGAAATGTAACGATTTTTCCCATCACTACCCACAACGACTATACAAACAAGAAAAGCAAGACCGGTCTAATATCTTCATCTCACTTGTGAAGATTTAATGATGAGAAACTGGAGAGAAAGATACTTGCTGACAATTTGAAGGAAAATAAAATCATTTAAAACGTAAAGAAAAATCCTTACTAGCTCAGCAAAACACAGAGGAAAAGGTTATCCAATGGCAAAAGAAAAAAGAGCAAAAACAAAGGAAACAACTAGAAATAGCAATGTTGAAAGTAAGAGAAAGGGAAAGAAAAACTAGCGGCTATGATCAGCAAACGTACTATGGAAAACTACAAAAGGGATAAAACCATATGCTGCAAATGAAAACAGTCAGGATGGCAAACATATACCAGAATTGTGCGAAGCCCCCAACGCGGAAGCAGAAGAAAAAATCACAACAGAAATCGAAAAAATATTTCAGGATTTACAGGAGACAGTTGATGAAATAGAGAATGTAGAAGCAACACCACGAAAGTTGGAAAAAAGTAACCGAAGCACATCGGCAATATTGGACAATAAGGACCGCATCAAATTAAAAAAACAATAGAAATTGGTATAAAAAAAAAAGGTGCATAACCTATATAAATTAGAATGAATTGCTGCTCGTTGGTAATCGCGTCAGCTGAGAATGGCTCGACCGGTTTGGCTAATTTTGTTTATTTTTATATGGTCGTAATAGTCCGTATAAGGATCTTAGTTTAAGGAAAGAAAAATAGGAATCAGCAATCCCTTCCTGATGTTACCACAAAAAACTTTGTTTTTTCACTATACAGGGTATCCCATACGTAAAGCATTTCCTTTATACCCCGGATTACTCACTCAATTTCGAGATATAAATTGTATGGTAGGAGAGCCGGAAAATGCACGGGGTGGGCGGTAGGGGAGTTTACGTTTTTAATACTGTTTCCACTTTACACCTTGTAAATTTCTTGATATGCACCCTATCAAGGCGAGATTTATCTCGCAAACCATCTAAGCTTTGTAATGAATGTCCAACCAGCCCTACTGTCACCTTCAATCTTCAGTTGTAGTACGTCAATGTCCAAAAATTGGAAAAACATCCTATTTTTTTCAAATTTTAACGATTTTCGCGCCAAAATACATGACAAATATACAGTGTGTTTACAAGATTTAGAGACCCCGGAATGTTGTCTTTAATTTGACAATACACACATACCTACCTAAATGCAACCGTTTTTGAGATATTCCCGTTCTTATTATTCATAAATTCATGAAGTAATAAGGAAGGCTTACTTTCACCTTCCAAAGAAGTAGTAAGGAAGGCTTCCTTTCACCTTCAAAAGAAGTAGTAAGGAAGGCTTCCATTCACCTTCCAAAGAAGTAATAAGGAAGGATTCCTTTCACCTTCCAAAGAAGTAGTAAGGAAGGCTTCCTTTCACCTTCCAAAGAAGTAATAAGGAAGGCTTACTTTCACCTTCCAAAGAAGTAGTAAGGAAGGCTTCCTTTCACCTTCAAAAGAAGTAGTAAGGAAGGCTTCCTTTTACCTTCCAAAGAAGTAGTAAGGAAGGCTTCCTTTCACCTTCCAAAGAAGTAGTAAGGAAGGCTTCCTTTAACCTTCCAAAGAAGTAGTAAGGAAGGCTTACTTTCACCTTCCAAAGAAGTAATAAGGAAGGCTTACTTTCACCTTCCAAAGAAGTAGTAAGGAAGGTTTCCATTCACCTTCCAAAGAAGTAATTAGGAAGGCTTCCTTTCACCTTCCAAAGAAGTAATAGGGAAGGCTTCCTTTCACCTTCCAAAGAAGTAATACGGAAGGCTACCTTTTACCTTCCAAAGAAGTAGTAAGCAAGGCTTCCTTTTACCTTCCAAAGAAGTAATAAGGAAGGCTTCCTGTCACCTTCCAAAGAAGTAATAGGGAAGGCTTCCTTTTACCTTCCAAAGAAGTAATAGGGAAAGCTTCCTTTTACCTTCCAAAGAAGTAGTAAGGAAGGCTTCCTTTTACTTTCCAAAGAATTAATAGGGAAAGCTTCCTTTTACCTTCCAAAGAAGTAATAAGGAATGCTTCCTTTTACCTTCCAAAGAAGTAGTAAGGAAGGCTTCCTTGTACCTTCCAAAGAAGTAATAGGGAAGGCTTCCTTTTACCTTCCAAAGATGTAATAGGGAAGGCTTCCTTTTACCTTCCAAAGAAGTAATAAGGAAGGTTTCCTTTTACCTTCCAAAGAAGTAGTAAGGAAGGCTTCCTTTTACCTTCCAAAGAAGTAATAGGGAAGGCTTCCTTTTACCTTCCAAAGAAGTAATAAGGAAGGCTTCCTTTTACCTTCCAAAGAAGTAATAAGGAAGGCTTCCTTTTACCTTCCAAAGAAGTAGTAAGAAAGGCTTCCTTTTACCTTCCAAAGAAGTAATATGGAAGGCTTCCTTTTACCTCCCAAAGAAGTCGTAAGGAAGGCTTACTTTTACCTTCCAAAGAAGTAGTAAGGAAGGCTTCCTGTTACTTTCCAAAGAATTAATAGGAAAGGCTTCCTTTTACCTTCCAAAGAAGTAATAAGGAATGCTTCCTTTTACCTTCCAAAGAAGTAGTAAGGAAGGCTTCCTTTTACCTTCCAAAGAAGTAATAGGGAAGGCTTCCTTTTACCTTCCAAAGATGTAATAGGGAAGGCTTCCTTTTACCTTCCAAAGAAGTAATAAGGAAGGCTTCCTTTTACCTTCCAAAGAAGTAATAAGGAAGGCTTCCTTTTACCTTCCAAAGAAGTAGTAAGGAAGGCTTCCTTTTACCTTCCAAAGAAGTAATATGGAAGGCTTCCTTTTACCTCCCAAAGAAGTCGTAAGGAAGGCTTACTTTTACCTTCCAAAGAAGTAATAAGGAAGGCTTCCTTTTACCTTCCAAAGAAGTAATCTGGAAGGCTTCCTTTTACCTTCCAAAGAAGTCGTAAGGAAGGCTTACTTTTACCTTCCAAAGAGGTAATAAGGAAGGCTTCCTTTTACCTTCCAAAGAAGTAGTGAGGAAGGCTTCCTTTTACCTTCCAAAGAAGTAATAGGGAAGGCTTCCTTTTACCTGCCAAAGAAGTAATAAGGAAGGCTTCCTTTTACCTTCCAAAGAAATAATAGGGAAGGCTTCCTTTCACCTTCCAAAGAAGTAGTAAGGAAGGCTTCCTTTCACCTTCCAAAGAAGTAATAAGGAAGGCTTCCTTTCACCTTCCAAAGAAGTAATAAGGAAGGCTTCCTTTCACCTTCCAAAGAAGTAGTAAGGAAGGCTTCCTTTCACCTTCAAAAGAAGTAGTACGGAATGCTTCCTTTCACCTTCCAAAGAAGTAATAAGGAAGGCTTCCTTTCACCTTCCAAAGAAGTAATAAGGAAGGCTTCCTTTCACCTTCCAAAGAAGTAATGGGGAAGGCTTCCTTTTACCTTCCAAAGAAGTAGTAAGGAAGGCTTCCTTTTACCTTCCAAAGAAGGTTCTTTGGAAGGTGAAAGGAAGACTTCCTTATTACTTCTTTGGAAGGTGAAAGGAAGCCTTCCTTACTACTTCTTTGGAAGGTGAAAGGAAGCCTTCCTTACTACTTCTTTGGAAGGTGAAAGGAAGCCTTCCTTATTACTTTTTTGGAAGGTGAAAGGAAGCCTTCCTTACTACTTCTTTGGAAGGTGAAAGGAAGCCTTCCTTATTACTTCTTTGGAAGGTGAAAGGAAGCCTTCCATACTACTTCTTTGGAAGGTGAAAGGAAGCCTTCCCTATTACTTCTTCTTACTAAATAGAAACTAACTAGTAGTGCAACTCAAATGCTAATAGTTCAAAAATATTCGTTCAATAACCCAAGCAAATACAAATGAAGCAAAGAATTCTTTAACCAAGCGAATGAATATATAATTTATAATATGAAAAAGATAATATTCAAAGTTATCACAAAATAATTAATACTGATGAAAAAGAAGAAAATGAAAAAGAAAATGAAAAGAAAATACAGAAAGATAAGGAAAGATTAAAAAGAGTATGTTTCTCCTGCCGGAAGAAAAACAAACAAAGAAAATACAGAAATGTCCGAAATGTTCCTGGATGTTAATGTATTAACACTTTAACTATAATTTCTAAAATTTAGTTCGCATTTTTATTGTTTAATTTTTAATTTTCATTCATTTTCCTTTTCATTTTTCTGCCATTGTTAATTTTTAATTTTGTTTAATTTTGTAATTTTTCTGCCTTTGTTAATTTTTATTTTTACTACTACAGCACACGCGTTTTTTTATATTTCTGGAAGGTTACTTTGTAATATGAACTTTTCATTGTTCCGGTGAGACTTCCCTGGTGAGATCCCTGGTGTCAGTAGGCCAGCAAAAAAGTTATAATTATAGCCGATTTAAAGAAATTAGAGGATCAAAATTGTATGCCTCTGACGAGCTGCAAGATGTATACTTACTGCACTATGAAGATTTCTAACTTTCAAGTATGTAATTATTTTGTACTGAATCAAATTCCATTTCTTAATCAACAAGAAAGAGAAAACTGTATTATGGGCACTGTTTCACTGTAATTCACAAGATATTGGTGGGATCTATATGGTAGGTATTCCCTTTTAAATTTGCTGTTTGATGCACTGCATTTTTCTTTTTACTTCATGAAAACTAATTTCTCTCTATTTAAATTGTTAATTGTTTGTAGTTTACAGAATTTATCAAGGAAATCTCGGTACAGCAGAGCAGACTATCTTGAAATCACACACAAATAATTATTTAGTTATCTTTTGAAATCTAACGACTGGATAATTCTGCCTTGGGAAAATCCTTATCCTTAGTCAATTTCACAAAGGGATTATTTTGGTAACACACACAACGCAATTTACTAGCAGGAAGTTATAAATGCGTAAAATATCAACTATCTGGGTCAGAAATGGTATCCGTCCTCAATTTTTTCGGCTGTGCCCATAGAGATAAGTAATGAAATCACCTTTGTTAAGAGAAAATCCCATCAGTTAGGGTCTATCTGCGTCAGAGCAGTTTTAGGTTATACGAAAGCTTTTCTTTTTCAATTAGGATAATCTGCACTTATTTGGTCTGTGGATGTGAACTTTAAAATTCCATTTTGTAGTGGATTATAGTGGTACTAATAGCAAATTATTTGAATAGGAAAGAGATAAGAGAGAATTACATCTAAGGAAATCTGTACTGTGGATTCAAACGATATCTTTTGAAAAACTTGAATTTTTGTATTACGATATTGGATTTATGTATGTATGGCATGCCATGAAGAAAGTAAATAAAGTAGAGATTAAGGCCGCCCCAATTTTTTAAAACATCCTTGGCAATACGAAGAAATATTGTATTCATGTAAAAGCTTGATTTTAACACATTTCACGATGTCCATAGTTTGTAAGAGCTGTGGATTTTGTTTTTAATTTAAATAATTAAAAAGTTTGAATTGGTCTAAGAGCAACTTTAGATGAATGAATTTCTTATGGTCTGTGCAATCTTGATTTTTGAATTGGTTTTTCGCATATATTTCTAGAACGGTTTGTCGGACAGAAAAAATGATTATATCCAATTTGATAGGATTTCATATTCTATAGTCTTTGGTACAATAAAATGTCCCCACGAAGGAGTTGCCAGACTGGTCTCATTTTCGAACTTAATTTTAAATTTTTTATTTAAGTCCGGTTACAAATCAGGCTAACGGACAGATGGACAGACGGACATGCAAAAATCAAAACAGCTTTTAATAATATGTGTGGGTATCCAATCCATTTTACTCTACCATCATTATTTCTGTGCGTTACAAACACAAAGACAAACTTAGTATACCCTACAGATTTCATCTAGCGTATAAAAAACTACGCAGATAACTGTGTCCACGTGAAACAGGGGCAAACATTTTGTCTGTCAGTCTAGATCTCAGAGTTATACTTTCCATTGTGTTATTTTAAAGAGCAATTTTACAGTGACCTGCCTGTAATTAAATGCTTTTCTAATAAATGAAAATGTATAGTTTTATCTCGTTTCTTTACCTAACATATCACATAGCAGAGGGGGGGGGGTCAATAAAAATATCCTTTTTATCTTCTTGCCAACTACTATTATCAACTAGAGTTTATAAAGTCGGTAATATGCATATAAATAATTGTTGTAGAACTATTTTGTTTTCTACCAACTTAGCGATTATTCGAGGCGTTATACCTTGGCTTTTGATGAGAATGCAGCGATTCTTGTACCAATACACCAAACTTGCAATGCTGAAAGGAAGGTCTAGTTAATAGGAAAAACTGAGTTGTGATTAAAATTAACTGACTGCTATTAAAAATCAAGACTGAAACTTTACTGCGTCCCAGATTCAATTTGTAATTATTTTTAACTTATCTAAGCCATTAATTGCTACATCCTATCTACCAGTAATTGAGAAACTCCATAACATTTAATAGCTACATACATATTTACTAATAAATCAAGAATTGCAATAAATTACTTAGCTATGCAAAACGATTGAAAAAAGGAAGAAAGAACGAATAATTTGTCTGTAAAATTCTAACTTACTTAAATTTCTCTCAAGCCAGAAATTCTTGCATTCTGCTTTGGCAGTTTTGACTCATATTTATTAAATTATTTGCAATGATATGGGATGCAAGAAGTATTCGCTAGATTTAGCAATATTGTTTTGGGCGCAAACGCCCGTTTTTTTGCAGAGTGCAAACAATACTATGGGATGACATTATGAATTAAATATAAATATGCACACAATATGCATGCCATATCTTTGTCATCACAATAAGTACAGAACGCGATCTGAAATAGAATAAACTGAAATTTTTGACCTGAAAATGGACAGGATCTGGAACCTTTACTTTCACATCTGTAAAACAGCCATGTTTTCGCATTAGGAGTAAGAAAGCAAATAGATAATTGTTTAATACGTAACTAATTTATTAACTGTTCGGAGGCTCTATGTAGGGCATATACTGATGTCATTAAAGATCTCCAATAAACGAAAAACCTTAAGAGATTCAAGACCGATATACGCGCACTTAAAAACTATAGTGAATCCTATTGCTAGTGCTAACTAACGAAAGATCATTGCAGGAGAATGCCCATTTTAGGCCTGACATAAACTGACATGAGTGTTGTCTTAAACTTATGATAATCTGAATATATTTTATTAACAATGTTTATGTCAATTAAGCGAGGATGGCGTGCGGGGTTAAAGTTTAATCTAGTTCATTTTCGAAAATCTAGTACTGAATCGAGTTCTCTAGCTCCTGAGAAGAAGTTTGAGTACCCACATTCCTATACTCGGAGGCTTAAATAGCCATTCCCACACTCACTTGTTTAATATTTCCCTTGTTTTATACGAACTGTGGTACTAGATTTTTCGCACCTTAAAACGACCTTAACTAGCTAGGGCTACGTTCAATCAGAAAACGGGATTCAACATTCGCTATAGCTCATTACCAGCTACTATTCGTAGAAGAACATTTCTCTCTGCATACTTTTAGGATCGAGAGTAGGAGCGTCCGATTACTATCGGGAGAGGTATTTTTTCAGAAAACTTTCTTTGGACAACGCTATATAGAAATGAGCTCACTTTTTGTAGTGTATTTCTATGGACGTATTTTAGAATGTTAGGAGTTAGGACTAAGCTAGGGCTCTGATGTGGTAGTGGCTTGTGAAGTGTTTCTCTTGGATCACCCAAAGCTGGGATCCGAAAGTCAAATTCTGAAATTCTGAGAAAAACCTATGCACGTACATCACATGCATACTATAGTATTCATTGAAATAAAGTTTTATTTTTAAGTTTTGGAATAACAATTTTTTTTGAAGTTGAAGTATATAAATAAAAAAAAAATATGAAATAAAAAATATATTTTTTCAAATAACTCAATTAATTATATATTTTTTCTCCAAATTTAGGGGGGGGATCATGAACCCTAACACCCCCCCCCCCCCTGGATCCACCACTGGGAAAGAGTGATTTTAGGGGATTGGTCTAGAGAAAAGCTAATGTAAGATGAGATATATAACTTAAGAAAAATATTTGCCTTACATTTTAAGTGAAACCATAAAACCGTAATATGTATCACGGAAGATTTGGAATTCTAAACCAAAGCATTTCGTAAAACTTTATAAAAGTGGTTTACATACAATCGGATGCTGGTATACAGGCACAACAAATATATGTTAGCAAATTTTAGCTTTAAAATGGCTAACTAATCATTTTACTGTTTCCCGTGTGAACAATTATTGATTTACGTTTTCAGTTTTTCTGTACTAATGTCGCTTTCGTTGCCTCGTAAACATCACATCAATCATTCGATGCTGATATTTAAGCTTTCCGCAATTAGTAAATAAGATAAAGCAGGATCAAAGTTCCCCTTTTTCTGAATGAAACCGAATATAAAACCTGCGCGTCAAAATATCCCAAAGGAAAAAGTTCTCTCACTGTGTTACGGTATTACGATGAGTAGAGAGCAATTAAATGATACGTTAAAAAGAAAACAAAACAGGATGCCATCGACGATGTTATGGAAATCCGTTTAGAGTTTAACTGGTTCAATTACTGGAGGGCAGTTACTCCTGACATGACGGCAGAATGCAACTTTACCTAAAGGGAAGTTGATGCATACAACTTCTCACCGCACGTATAATAATCAGATAATTTGACAAAGTTATTATCGCGCAAAAAAATTTATACTTCTGCTCCCTTCAATGGGCTTTTGGCATTAGATTTCAGTTTTCGAGAAGCTTTAGATGTGAATTTTTGTTGGTGGTGTGGCAGAGCTTTTAAATTCGTTTAGCGATAATTACTTACTTGCCATCGGGTCACTTCCTGAAGAGAATAGGAAAATTCGATAGTGTACTGTGTCGACTGTACGAAGATGAAAATGAAACCTCAATGCATGTTATATGTGAGTGCCCAGAGCTTGCAGGTCCAAGGTTGCAAGTCTTTGGACGAACACTAATCTCTCCATATAATGTCTGCAATCTAACCCCAAAAGTAATAATCGAGCTCGTTAAAAGACTCGATTTTGCCTAACCATTTTAGGAGAAGGCACAATAGATCAACTATGGTTGCGGTGTCCGCAAGGTCTTGGAGCACTAGTCGCCCCTACTCTTAGCAATTACATTACTTGCCATCGGTGTCCTCTTTTAAGAGAAATTTTGAGTATATTTACGTGAAGTACATTAAGGATGAATAGAGTATTACTTCTAATATTTACAGTTTACGTATCAAGCTTTTGCTTAATAGTTATCGGGTTGGGCATAAAGTCCATCAGACAAGTTCTCTATTTGAAGTTGGGAATAGAAGTTTTTCGTCAATGTTCAGTTGACCAAGCTTTCTAAAAAAAAAAAAAAAAACTGTGGAGACTATAACCTTGGTTGATAGGAATGCTGAAAAGTTTACCTAATTTTTAATTGAGTTTATAAGCGGATTCTTATTTTATTCAGAGAGACTGTTTAGATGGGTCAGTGTACTGCCTTTGCCACACGGAACTTCTATTGTTTACCCAACTATGATTCCTGGTTGGAACCACCAAAAAATGTTTACGAAAGTAGCTTGGTTTCTGTAGGATCACCTGGAACTATATAAAAAACGATGTGGAGAAAGGTTACACCATATGCCTGTATACTAGGCTGATGTAAAATTCCCTTGTTATTTAATAATACTGCAATTTCAGCACGTGTGTAACGGAACAGTTGCTGTAGAACCCTTCACAAGCCACATGTGATAATATTATCTTTGGTGGATTATGTTAGTGTAGCGATATATTAAAATCAAAACGAGCATAAATAGATTTGCATTTCGATTTAGTAAAAACTTCATATGTAGGTTAGCTTAAGTACTTTAATTCACAGCAAAGCACTTATCTACAATAAATCTAGAAAATTCTTCAAAATTATGATCTTAATGCAGGTATATTCCAGCTAACCCGATTTGGGAAGTACAGGAATAACTGTCGTGAATTTATCCTATACAAGGCACTTTAATTTAATATTGACTGATTATCAAAAAAAAAAAAAAGTGTTATTAAGTATAAAAACTAAAATTGATGCACTTTATTAAAAAAGAAAGATGAATCACTTAATCACAATAATATCACTAAATTATGTCTTTGCAAAATTTTCGCCTTCACCTACAAGAAAATCGCATGTGAACTTATGCTTACCGTAGGCAGATTATAAGCTGAAAAAAAAAAAAATAACCAAATGTACACCACGAACTGAACTGCTTGAACTCGAAAATTTTAAGAGAGAGATCCATCCTAAGCTGGGCAATTCTTGTGTGTGGAACCCGCAATCAAATTCTCAGAATGTATTATTTTTCATCATGTATAAATTATCTCATTCAATGAATTATATTGACATGTATCTTTATTCATCAAGAGATCTCTATCATAATTTAATATCACTGAATGAAAATTAAAATTCCAAATTGTGCTATAACATGGCGCAATTAAATTCATGTCATCCATGTTGAGAAAATTCGATGTGGAACGTATTTTTATCCATCTCACTTTTATTTGCTATCTCTTTCCTTCTCATTAGTCATATGAGAAATCATAAATTAGTAAATATCTTTTCGCTGAGATATTTTATCAACTTTTTAATACCACCATCAGGTTCCTCGTAAAGAAATATCCTAAATGCATGTGCCATATATTGGCAATACATGAAATTTGACAGTTCCTGCTATTTATACAATTATTTTGACTGTTCGCGATCGCGAGTTTTTCCGTGCGTAAGCTATTCAAATTGTGTTTTGTGCATTGATTAGTGTTTGTGTGTGTTTAGTTTATAAGAAAATTCGTTTGTTTACGACATTTGCTATTCTAACCTGTCTTCAGCTGAGATTTTCATTTGTTGCTTTTCGCGGAAAAACCTCGCGGGAAGTTGATATTTTGTATGAAATATTTTCAATAACTCATAAACTTCGGTTTTTTTGAGTTATTGCATTCATAATCCCTTAAAAACTCGATTTTTAAGTAAATTGTTTTCCCTTGTGATTTATGTCAAGCTGAAAATTTTCGTGTGATTTTCCACCAAATAGTTCGCGGGAACGTTTTTTGACATACTTAGATAATGTGTTGTATGACTCTTTTTCAATGATTGGTATAAATTTCAAGTGATGCACATTGAAATTTAGCCAATTATTAACAACTTTCAGTTCCCCATAATTTTGTTGTTGTTGTGTTTGCATGTATGTATTTATGTTCTCATTTTTCATGAGAACGTTGGAAAATGTGTCGTTTTTATATATAAATTTGTTAGCGTTTCTTATTGTAAGTAATTCATTATTTGCTTAATTTAATTAGTTCATTTTCTTTTTATTTCAGATGATTTCATGGGTGTATGTACATATATGGTATACCTCTTTCTTCGTGGGAGGAATATATGCCAGTCGATTTCCTGGCTTGTACTTAAGTTAAGTACTTTAAGTTTTGTTTGATTTTTTTCTAATTGTTTTTTCTTTCTTTTTAGCTTCCTTCATCGCTGAACATCTATGTAGGATGATGGATGAGACCAGGCATTGAAGTGCAACATAAAACTCACAGGCTGCACAGGCAGCACGTATTTTTATGGGCTATTATGAGTCACGTAATCATTACAGTTTCAAGCACTGCAGTGTGCAGTTGTTACTTTACAAAATCTGGCGATGTATTTGTTCCAACGACTGTATGACAGCAAGGGTAGCAAGTTGACTAATGAAATCATGAAGAACATTTTAAAGCACCTCAAAGAGCACCTTTTACTGATCCATCTTAACAAGGTCAAAGCGAAAATTTGTAAAATCTAAATTAGATTCTTCAGTAAATCACAAAATAAATGAGATATATATATTAAATCAATCGCATGTAAAGCTATGACCACCGTGAACAGATATAAACAAAAATCGAAACGATAAAAAAATAAAAACAAACAAAATTTGCTCGACCTCAAGAAGAATTTGCAGCGCAAGCATAATTCTTTGATTGAGAAAATATGCATGCCAGAGGTCATTGCTTTACCATATCAATACATTGTGAATCATTCAGAGTTTGTGTGGTCAGACATTCTGACACTGCAATACCTACTACCTTAATTTCGACTTTAACGAGTAGTTTTATTTCTTAAATAAACGTCGGCATGCTCTGCTATCTTTATCATTGCCTTTAATACAAATAGCGGCATACTCTGCCACAACATTATAAATTGGCACTTCCAGCCATAAAGTTTTCAGCCTATTCGCAATAAAGAGATCATCATAACAGCGGCTTCTTGAGCCATCCAAAAGTAAGTTCGGCAGCGCTCTGCCTTTTCAATATAATTTCTATCCGAATTATAACTAAAAATTCATCATGGACAGTTTCTTGTATTATACCGAAATGAACTTATTACAAACAAGTCTAGTGTTTATGGAAGCACAAAATACGTAGCAAGTAGGTAGAACAACAATTTCTATTTAAATGTTTTTGCTACGTATCATTATATTTTCGGGATTGTTTTCGTACGTTTAGATATCTAAAGAGCACTTTTTCTTTCCTTTCGAATATTCTATTTATTTCATTTCATGTTTCTTCATATTGGTCAGTACAATCGGAATACATTTTGCTTGAACTGTGGTAAAATGGGATAAATTCGGAATGTTTCGACAATATGGTATCTCCCACAATAGTACAAATAAAGATATAAATAATTATAACAAACACTAGATACTTGTAACAATAAAAAACGGCCCTAACATACTTACAACTAGTTCTCTTACCAGTATAATACTTTTATTGTGTTTCTTTTTAATCTTTTGGTTCGATTGCGATAAATTAGTTAAAGCTTCGTAAATCTGCGTTCAGCCTTAAAATCCACACTTTTTAATGCCTTGCGATGCGACGGCTTATTTGTTGCTTGCACATGATACTAAGTTTATTTTAAAGTGCTGTGGCAGACATACGATGTTTTTTACTAGATTTGGTCACATATTTACATACCGTTTTTATTATCTACTTTTGATAAATGCTGAACTGAACCACTTATAACTAAAAAATTTACGAAGTTAGCCAATTTTACGGTACTCAATGAGGTAAATTAAATGAAATTTGCTAATGGAGACATCAAACACTCAGAAAAATATAGGTATCTAAAAAAATAATTGTAAATTAGCAAAGTGTTTCTTTCATGTTCAAAACTATTAAAATACGTTACAAGATTTTTCATTAAGAACACGAATTTGCCGAATGTGCCGTGACTTCCTGTTCTATTGTTTCTTCTGTTTCGCAGATGAGAATTACATTCCATCTGTTTCTTCCATGTTTTACGACATTTTTGGTAATGTTACTCAAATTTCTGCGCAAAGAAATCCAAAGATGTTTTGGGCTTTTTGTATAACCCAGAAAACGCCAAACTCTTATACCAAAAAAATGAAACTTGGTGGCAGTCTATCCGACTCACCAAAAAGGACTTGCGAAATGTTGTCGAGGCATAATTTACATAATTCCTACACTAACGTTAACTCCATCTTCGAGGGTAGCAAATGTAATCAATCTACTTTATTTTAGTAAAAAACCTGGTTCTGATGGAATATCCAATATATTTTATAAAATATGTTCTTCGATAATTGCGGAAGCTATAAGTGAACTGTTTAATATATCTATTAATTAAAGGATATATGTTACAATTCTGAAAGGCTGTTTCATTACATCAATGTTCAATTCAGGAGACCATAAATTAATCTCTATCTATAGACAAATTTCATTTTCAAGTAGCCTCTCTTTAATATTTAAAAAACAAAACAGACAACCAACTAATACCAATCCAGAAATCTTATTAGCGAAATCAACACGGTTTCTTTCTGGCACGACATACAACCTCATACCTGACTACATTAACCGCGGTTGCATTGGATGAGTTCAAGCAAGTGAACTCTATTTGTACAGAATTCTCTCTGGTCTTTAATAAGATTCAACACAGGTAAGGTACTCATTAAAATGGCCTCCATAAGCTTTGGTAAGAACAGCATTCATTGGCTTCGATCATATTTAAACGTTTGTAGTCGTTAATGTGTTCGAATCGCTGGCCTTTGAACAAAATTCGGATGTCCCCTGGGTGGTATCCTCAGTCCATTTATATTTGTGATTTACATAAATGACCCACTAGTAAATCTAGATTCCATTTGCCTACTATATGCAGGTGATGTTAAAAATTTTTGTGTTACTAGGAATCTTAAGTATTGTACTCGGCGCAAGAAGACATAAATAAGTGTGGTTGAGAAATGGTGTGTCGGAAACTACTTACCAGTAAAATATTATAGTGCTGGAATATTACATGGTTTTTCTAATCGTATTGGAGATGTACCTTTTTCATTAGCAGTTGCCACATTACTTATTAAGTATAGCACGAGAATCCGTAAAACACAACAGACATTTGAATCCAGGTTTACCTCGCTTTAAACACTTAGTACTTGATGGTTTCTACTTTGTCCACATAACTCGCGTTTGGAGTACACTTCCACCTGAGATTCACCGTACAAGATCGGTAGCATCTTTTAGGCGTTTGATCAGCGATTTTCTGCATCCACCTTATTGATTCTGCACATTTACGGGTTTGGGATATTTTTCTTTTCTTCTTTGTTCAGCTTTAGTTTTTGATTAACTTGATAAACTTTGAACTTTCCTTTTAATAATCTCTGATTGTCTTTTTTTCTTATTATTTTTCTTATTTCATTGTAATTTTTTGGTTTTCCTTCTTTGTAGTAATTTTATGTTTTTCATATTGGTTCTCTCTAGTGCCTAACTCTCTTATTATAGAATTATAGCTTGTCTTGTTTAATGTACTTAAGTAAAGACTTTTGTTGTCTTATTGTACAATTTTTGAAATAAATAATTGTATTGTATCTAATGGTTTATCTTCGACGAATGTTAACTCTAAAATTCTAGTCTCCATATTCTCTGATGCTTAATCTAATAGAACAATCGTTCTCGAAAATGATGGAGTACGCACGAGAAGTTTTATGTGATGTAAGTAGAGAGCATAACATTCTTCTATAGGGTCCGCCAAATAACTTTTTTTTTTGAAACCAAATGTTGCCAATATCCTCCTCTTCAATTTTCCTGAACAAAAATTCGTTCAACATGGCCCGATAACGATTGCCATTGACTGTAACGGCCACTCCTTGCTCATGGCCCAATTATGCCTCTGGACCAAAATCCGCACCAAATAGTGACTCGTTTTGGGTGTATCGGCTTTTCAATGTATGCGTGCGGGTTTTCTGTGCCCCAAATGCGACAATTTTGCTTGTTTACATACCCGCCAAGATCAAAATGAGCTTCATCCGAAAAGATGATTTTTTTGGCAAAATCGGCATCTTCTGTAAGTCGATCGCAGGCAATATTTCCCAGCGTTGTTCAAGCGTATACACAACCATATTCGTTCAGCGGAAGAATAAAACTAATTATCTGTCAAATCAGACATGAGCTAAGTGTTACCATTCACGAAATAAGCACTAGTTGAAAAAAAAAATGTTAGATGGCGGACCCGGTAGTTATTGAAGATAGCCTGCAGCAAATCATACCGACTGACTGCATCAATTAGGTTATCGATATGGTTTTACTCATCCCTAAGACAATGGAATGGATGCCTTTATACTGACCAGTGGTTGAGATATTTTCAATATTATTCTTGTTATTGTTTTCGGGCTTCAAGAAAACAATAATAAGGACAAAAACGAAATAATAAACTTTTTGAAGTGAATTGAAATTGAAAGTTTTTGTATTAAAATGTCTTATGGAATAATTAGGTTCAAATTTATATGATCTTGGGTTAAACATATTTGCTCTGGGTTAAACTCATTTGATCTTGGGTTAAACATATTTGCTCTGGGTTAAACTTATTTGCTCCTAGGTTATACTTATTTGCTCTTGGGTTAAACTCATTTGCTCTTAACTTAAACTGATTTGCCCTTGGGCTAAAATTAATTGCTCTTTAGTTAAACTTTTTTGATCTTGGGATAAATTTATTTACTCCGCAGATGCTTGCTAAACAATATCCTCAAGACCTTCACGACTCTCGTCTTCAACATTTGATTTGGCAACTGCTAAAATAAATTCAAGAACAATAGCAGCGTTGCAATTAGCCCAAAAAATTACAAAGTTTAACCATATAGACAGCTTCGGTCAGTACATACAGTACCTTGCCAAATTATTAGAGCCATTGTCAACAAATCATTCGTTTTACTTTGGATTTGATATTTTACAACTGCTTTTATGGATTATTTGTTGTTGTTTTTAATTCTGTATTATGTTGGCAATAATTTAAAGCTATCATTGATGTCTAGAAACTCGAATAACGGCAAAAAAATTTCCTGTTAAGTGGAATAATATACCCGGTGCGTTTATTTTGAATAATCGCGTTTTATAACTGTTATGAATCTAAAAACCATAAAAATGTGATCAATAAATTTTTCAGAGAATCTAATAATGCTTAAAACGTGATTAGCTCATCTTCCTAACAAAAGAAGAAATTGCGTTAGTATGCCTCGTCGTATGTCTGTATTTTTTTTTTACCTAATAAATACTTATTAACCTTCGCTTTACCAATATCTACCCAGGTAGTTATTTCGATTTATTTTTCTTTATAACTCAGGAAAATTTCATAAAATTTCTAAACGCCTCTGACTCAGTAACTAAATTTACAGCTTATTTCAGAAAATAAAAAGAAAATCATTTTATTTACATAGCTTCATATTTGTTTTTAAATTTTGTCGTTTTATACACGGATTTGAAATTGTATGAACCCGGGTAGATACATACATTTTATATGGGAATTTTCGAATGTTGAAGTTTGTCGTTAGAATATTTGCAATGAAAACAGTAAAACATTTTAATACAACATTTATTTATTTTTCTTGATAATATAATATATACAGAAATAGCAAAAAGTAGAACAAATAATTAAAACTAGTGAAAAATATCATCGTTGGGATGAGACTGCATTGAGGATGGACCTGCATGACAGCCTTCACATTTTGTTTGTGTCAAGCTGTGCAGTGCGCATACTGTTTTTTTACATTTGATGCATTCTTGGCAAGTAGTTCTTTTTTGTTTGAAATACTGGTAGCACATATAGCATCCACGATTTTGTTGTATGCGTCCAGATGCATCTCGTTCTGGACAATCATCTGGAGTGAAATCTTCGTATATTTGGCTTGATGCAGTAACACCTGAAATACATTTCATTGCCGCTAGATGTGGAATTTTGAAATAATTCTTTTTATTTTCGGCTTATCTTCTAATTTGGGGAATGCATAATTGTACACCCAACAACTGCAGAAACTCACGACGACGCGATTTTTTCACAGTGCCTCCAGTGTTATTTGATGAGCAGATTGTGTAACCCGCAAGGACTGCGGTATCTAGAATATTATAAAATAGTGCTAGAGGCCAGTGTTTTGTCGCCCTCTTCGTGGAATATTGAGCCAGTATTTTATCCATCGTGTATACACCACCATTGGTTTTGTTCAGCCCACATATAAAATCCCTCGATGCAGCTTCCTTCCCTAGTTTGCATTTCCTAAAAAGAAACAAAAAAGAAACACAAAGAATTTCATCTTAAAATAATTTAAAACAAAAATACTTATCTAATATAAGGGAACTTCCTCCCTTTGGTCCAACGCCGTCCTGGGGCTTGCTCCATGATATTTCACCTGAAAATAAACAAAAAATCTTATAAATAACTAATAAAATCAATAAATATTACAAACTTACCAAAAATACCTACTGCTGTATATTTACAAATTGACATGTCAAAATGTCAACACATCACATCAGATGTTCTCGCCTTCGCCGCAGTCAGAGTTCAGTGCAACTTTAATGGTCTCATATGACGTCACTACGGGACGCCGCCATCAAAGTATAACAACTTTGAGAACGAGCGTTGTCAAGGCAACCTATCATGAAGCCGAAGCGTAGCGGTTCGCGGCGGCTATAAAAGGGCGACGAGCTGCAGCAGAATCATCCATTCCCAATTCAGAATTTGATCTGAAAACATCAGAATTTACTCTGATTTTCCTAAATTATCCAAACATAATTTTGTTCCCATCTAAGTAGGAATTTACTCCTACTGCAGAGATATAATTCTGCTTATATTTTATCTCCCACCTGAGTAGGAATTTACTCCTACTGCAGAAATATAATTCTGCTTATATTTTATCTCCCACCTGAGTAGGAATTTACTCCTACTGCAGAAATCTAATTCTGCTTATTTTTCATCTCCCACCTGAGTAGGAATTTACTCCTACTGCAGAAATTTAATTCTGCTTATTTTTCATCTCACAGCTGAGTAGGAATTTACTCCTACTGCAGAAATTTAATTCTGCTTATTTTTCATCTCCCACCTGAGTAGGAATTTACTCCTACTGCAGAAATCTACTTCTGCTTTAATTCTATCCTACGTCTAAGCAGGAATCTACTCCTGCTACAGAAATCTACTTCTGCCTTATTTCATCCATCATCGAAGCAGGAATTCTACTCTTGCTGCAGAAATTGACTTCTGTCAAATTAGTTATTTCCATTACTACTATAGCGCTTAGACGTGCAGCACAAAAACTTCTATTTCATTTGTTCATGAATTTAATAGTAAATTCATTTTTTCTCTTCTTTTTCAGAAATAAGGAGAACAAATCTCTATAGCAGTGTTTTTTTTGAATTATTGAATTTGTATTGAATTGGTAGCTTAAGGTAGTATAAGTTTTTTTGAATTCGTAATCGTAAGCTAGATTAGTCATAAGAGAATTGAATTTGTGATAATAGTTTATAAGCAACATACTGAATAAATTTTATATTTGAATTAAGACAAAGCTGAGTTATCCTTTTACAACCGGCACCCCCCTTTAGCTTGAGCACAGATCTCACATTGGTCCTTTAGAGCCGGATAACTCAGCTATTCAAATATAGAATTGAGAAAAATATTGCTTATCACGTCACAGTGAGACAAACTAAGCCTCTCCATTCAAAATGCCTACAGATGACGAATGCAGTATATCTGAAGCCGGGGACGAGACCATTAGCTCAGTATTAGAGTTGGTTGAATCCCAAAAAGAGGTCAAAGATTTAATGGAAGACCTATTTAAAAGGCATCAAAGAGAAGGCAGGAAAAAGACTGTCAAATCGACAGAGAAACGTTTACAAACGTTTACCGAATATTGGAAAGAATTCCAAACACGGCATAGGGTAATTCGAAAAAGAGCGACAAAGGAAGATCGCAAATTAGAATATTTCACGAAAGAGACATTTAGTGATGTACAGGAGTATTATATTGAAAAGGCAGCAAGCATGGAAGAAGACATCGACAAATTAGCACCAAAACCATCTGTCAGCAATCCTCCCAATACACAGCCAACATCTGCTAGCACAATGTCATGCAATAGCGAGAGACTCCCCAGAATCAAGCTACCAACATTTAATGGAGAATATTCTACATGGATCTCTTTCCACGATTTATTTAACTCGGTCATACACAACAATAATAATTTGAGAGACGTTGACAAATTGTACTTCCTAAAGACTAATCTGGTGGGAGAAGCCGAAAAACTGCTCAGACACTACGAAGTGTGTGATGCAAATTACCAACCAGCCTGGCAGCTACTAAAAGAACGCTATTCAAATAAGCGAATATTAGTGAATGTACAATTAAAAAAATTATTGTCTCTTCCATCCATAAGTCATGATACCGCCGATAATATTAAACGTCTGCTAGACAACATAACCGAAGCGTTATTAGCATTACAAAACTTAGGAATAGAAACAAGGAATTGGGATCCACTGATCATATACTTGACAGTGCAAAAACTACACCCAGACACACACGAATTATGGGAGCAAAGTTTACAGAGTAGCACAGACCTACCTGAACTAAAAACTTTAACCAAATTTCTAGAGTCTCGCTTCCGAACTCTAGAAATGATTGGAAACAAGGTTACGTCATCCAATATGACACAGAGAAAACAATTCTCACCCAAACCTACATATGGTCTCTTGAACAGACATAAAAGTCCAGCACCAAATCACCCACCTACAAAAAGGTCCTCTTGCAGCCATTGCAAGGGTGACCATATCATATTTCACTGTCCTACCTTTAGAAATATGAACACCCGACAACGACATGAAGTTGTCACAAATAAGCATTTATGCAAAAATTGCTTATCTCCCAACCACATAACCTCAAATTGCACTAGCAATAAAAAGTGTTATCATTGCCAGCAAAATCATAACACATTGCTCCACTATGAGCGAAACGATTCGGTGACAGAATCACCCAATCAATCCTCCCAAAATTCCAATATGGAAGCTGAATTAAGCACACCCACCTATGGAAATGATGAACAACAAGTTCAAAGTTTTCTAACCGCAAACATGAAAAGAGCTCTTCTCTCTACAGCTCTGATTAACGTCACTGCACAATCCGGTCTCACGATGACATTCCGAGCGTTAGTAGACTCAGGGTCACAAGTGTCAATCATGACAGAAAAGGCCTTTAAGCTATTACGACTTAAAGGATCTCCAACCACCCAAGAATTAATTGGACTTGGTACAACTCCCACCAATACAGCTGTACAAGAAGCTACAGTCACAATTAATTCTTTACACACCAATTTTAAAGTTGCAAGTAACATGCTCGTGATTAGAAAAATCACAGATGTACTGCCAACCAATGTAATTGAAATGTCAAACTGGAGACACATTCACAATCTCCCGCTAGCAGATCCTACCTTCTCAATTCCAGGAGAAATCGATATTCTCCTTGGAGCAGAAGTATACGCCGCCATTATCAAAAATGGTATAAAGAGAGGATCTGGCAACTCTCCAACAGCCCAAAACACAGAATTGGGTTGGACTCTGGTTGGAGGAGTACCAGAAACAGAACGCACAACTACGACTGTGCTATCCACCTACACCACAACAAACATTAAATCAAACAACGAACTAAAAAGAGTTTGTAAATGCACCAATACGTCAACAATACCACCAAAAGACAGACTCCACGCTGTAACAAGGCAACGCCTTCCCTCCAAAAATTATGCATTCACCAAAACTCATGATGTTCCCCAAGACCAAGAGTATCAGAGAAAAAATTGGAGAAATGCTTCAAGTAAAGCAGTGAAACACTACACCTTAACCACATTCTCCACCTTTAGTACAAAAGGAAAAGGTACATCAAAACTGTTGCCATCTCGATCAGGTTCAGCTACTTCACACCCGACACAAACTGAATTCGATTGTAGAAAAACTCAGAATCTCAGTACTAGATGGCGCCACTATAGTCAAAAACCTTTTCACTCTACACTAGTAATGAAAGAGAATACTAATTCACCAGCGACACAATCTGAAGCAAAATATCCCCATACTTTGCACAAAAACACATATGGAAGGATGAAAAAAAAAAAAATAAAAAACAATAGATTTTCTAATTCCAATTAAAGAAAACTAATATCAAAATCCCTTTAAAGTACCCTTCTCAAAAATATTTTTAAAATCTCTCCTATCAAAAATAATTTCAAAATCCCCGCCAATAACACTTCTCTTTGGCATTACTAAATACCAAAACGTGCCGTTATATTTAAATCCGCCAAAATTCACATCAGTTTCGAAAGTTGTCAAGTGTATATTAGTGTGGTCAGGTTTTAGATTCCGTTTTTTTATTTGGTTTTAATTTTCCTTATATATTATTTTTTGAGTTAAATTTTTAACAATGGAGAAAGTGCAAGGAATTTTAAATCAAGAATCTCTTGATTCCATGGATACAGGCTTGTCACCTACACCACCAGAGCTTTTGACTTCCTTTAAGCCAATTAGGCCATTGAGCCCATTGCCACCAACGCCAAAGAAGGCAGAGCAATTCAAATCGGCCATTATACGACCGCCACCTCACGATGTCTTGCCTGTGAACAAACTTTTCCGGCCATTCGAAGCAAGGCCAGCTGCAGAAGAGATCAAACGTTTGAAAAAGGAAGTCAAACCGACGAATGACTTTAAATTCAAAACCAGGACCAGGGAAAATAAGCCAGCAGTTCGTATCCCGACAATGCCCCAAATTCATACCAAAAGCCCAAAGGCAGCCTGTACAAAAAACATAACTGGTCCCAAAGCAAAAGATAAGCCAAAACAAAATCAACGTGTCTCAGAAGTCAGTGTGTCAACACAGTCACACGATTCTGAAAAATCTCCTACAACAATGACATCACAGCAATCTAGAAAATCTACCTCAATACCGTCGGACATTCCAGAATTGTACGAATTAATCAAAAGGCCAAAATCAACCTGCCAAGATGTCATATTAGAGCCTCCGGCACAATCTAAAAATCCTCCAACAATCAACAGGGAACCATTAAGCACAACACTAGGGATTCCAGTCAACCTAGATGAACAAATTATGGCCACTCCCAGCATAATCCAGTTATTAGAAACAAATAATATTCCATGGGATCAAATCAAAAGAGCGAAAAAGTTCTTCCGATTCCCGCTTTCGAATGGCAGCACACTAAAAGTTACAAAAAAGAAAGGCGTACTCCACTTCTTCAAACAAACCACAGTAAGTTAATTTAAAACACTTTTTATTAAAACTATAATAATTATATATACATATATACATTAATTGCCTCTTCAATTTTGAGGCGGGAGGATGTTCAGCCCACATATAAAATCCCTCGATGCAGCTTCCTTCCCTAGTTTGCATTTCCTAAAAAGAAACAAAAAAGAAACACAAAGAATTTCATCTTAAAATACTTTAAAACAAAAATACTTATCTAATATAAGGGAACTTCCTCCCTTTGGTCCAACGCCGTCCTGGGGCTTGCTCCATGATATTTCACCTGAAAATAAACAAAAAATTTTATAAATAACTAATAAAATCAATAAATATTACAAACTTACCAAAAATACCTACTGCTGTATATTTACAAAATGACATGTCAAAATGTCAACACATCACATCAGATGTTCTCGCCTTCGCCGCAGTCAGAGTTCAGTGCAACTTTAATGGTCTCATATGACGTCACTACGGGACGCCGCCATCAAAGTATAACAACTTTGAGAACGAGCGTTGTCAAGGCAACCTATCATGAAGCCGAAGCGTAGCGGTTCGCGGCGGCTATAAAAGGGCGACGAGCTGCAGCAGAATCATCCATTCCCAATTCAGAATTTGATCTGAAAACATCAGAATTTACTCTGATTTTCCTAAATTATCCAAACATAATTTTGTTCCCATCTAAGTAGGAATTTACTCCTACTGCAGAAATATAATTCTGCTTATATTTTATCTCCCACCTGAGTAGGAATTTACTCCTACTGCAGAAATATAATTCTGCTTATATTTTATCTCCCACCTGAGTAGGAATTTACTCCTACTGCAGAAATCTAATTCTGCTTATTTTTCATCTCCCACCTGAGTAGGAATTTACTCCTACTGCAGAAATTTAATTCTGCTTATTTTTCATCTCACAGCTGAGTAGGAATTTACTCCTACTGCAGAAATTTAATTCTGCTTATTTTTCATCTCCCACCTGAGTAGGAATTTACTCCTACTGCAGAAATTTAATTCTGCTTATTTTTCATCTCCCACCTGAGTAGGAATTTACTCCTACTGCAGAAATTTAATTCTGCTTATTTTTCATCTCACAGCTGAGTAGGAATTTACTCCTACTGCAGAAATCTACTTCTGCTTTAATTCTATCCTACGTCTAAGCAGGAATCTACTCCTGCTACAGAAATCTACTTCTGCCTTATTTCATCCATCATCGAAGCAGGAATTCTACTCTTGCTGCAGAAATTGACTTCTGTCAAATTAGTTATTTCCATTACTACTATAGCGCTTAGAAGTGCAGCACAAAAACTTCTATTTCATTTGTTCATGAATTTAATAGTAAATTCATTTTTTCTCTTCTTTTTCAGAAATAAGGAGAACAAATCTCTGTAGCAGTGTTTTTTTTGAATTATTGAATTTGTATTGAATTGGTAGCTTAAGGTAGTATAAGTTTTTTTGAATTCGTAATCGTAAGCTAGATTAGTCATAAGAGAATTGAATTTGTGATAATAGTTTATAAGCAACATACTGAATAAATTTTATATTTGAATTAAGACAAAGCTGAGTTATCCTTTTACAACCGGCACCCCCCTTTAGCTTGAGCACAGATCTCACAGGTTTAGTTATAATAATATATCATTTCCGGTTTTTGTTTTGGACCGCAAACAGCATTATCACGATGCATGGTCGACTCTACCTTTTTTGGGGACATTACTAAACTCAGTGGACTAACCTGGTTGGTTCTTCGCTGCTTTGAACGCATCTGGTAAATAGCTCAATTTTTTTAAAAGTGTCGACAATCGTAATTTTCCAAGTGACCAGTTCCATAGCCAGTGGTAGAAAGGTAAAGAGGTTATCCATCGTCACGTGTCGCCCTGTCCCTTTATAAGGAGCCACCAACTCTGACATTTCCTGTTTTTCCTGAATATAACAATCGCTTAATATATGTATAGCATCTGAACCACGAAATGTACTTATATATACTTTGCAGAATACACCTACCAGAGAAGTATATTACCTTTATTTTCCAAAAAATACTTCTCATTATATTTTTCCAGCTAATTGTCCAGCTGCCATATGGTACTTGTCTTATAAAATTCCTGAATATAACAATGCCTTAACATAAATCCCTTTTTTTTACCTATTTGCATATAATTTCATGACTAAAAATCGTCTTTAGTATACAAAATGTATGAAGAATATGTGTATCTACCTTAGTAGATACAGGTGTGAATGTGTATAAAAATTTTTCGGTAAAGCGAAGGTTAAATAAGTTTGGTGTTGTATTTTATTTCCTAAGGGACAGGGAAAGCGATTAATAAAAAAAAATACGGCCAAATATTGCAAACTTCCAAGTTATCTAAGTTATTATAACTGAAAATGCTAATGGGTCTAATAATATGGCAAGGTACTGTATACATATTGAGGGTATTTATGTAAAAGGATTTTATCTGTATGCTATCGTTTGAAATTATGTTATAAATAAAGATGAATAAAAAGGATTACCCAGAATAAAGGATAATAAAATTGTACACCTATTTACTATTACAATACTGTTCAAAATACTTTTGAAATTAATATTTATTTTACTTAGTGATATAAATTCAGAATAAGGAAAGCAACCTCTCTTCTTAACAGAAATTGGTATTCTGCGTAAGGTGATGTCACACGTCAGCTGATCTCTAACTTTTGTGGAGATTTTTTTAAGGGACTTGGTATTTTAGCAAACAAAACAGCTGTAAAATATTTCTTAACATAAGACCTCCTCACCGAGGAACGCTTAAATCTCTTATCGTGTTAGTCGCACAAAATTTTTTTTTCTAATACCGAAATTTTGGGTAAAAATGTTGTAAATTAAGTACATATTACCTAAATAATGTACAATTTTATGAAATATAAAATAATTATACAATATAATCCGTGCACAGAGGATAATTCTGAGGAATATGACGGATGTCTTCGATCCGTTTGCTATTTCTGAGACTGTATTCATAAAAATTTTCAGAATGCCAAAAATTTGTTGCCTTTAAAATGATTGAAATGACATAGCCTTTCGGTAATTTAGATAACTCGACAATGGTATCGTCACTTTAAAGTTTTGGCAACAATTAAATTTTTTGCTACAAGTTTATACGAAAATCCTGTTGGACTTCTTAATGATGGGTCTGGAGCTCTTTACCTGCGATTTAGGTATAGCTGGTGCAGTTTGACTTTGAAAAAAAAAAAAAAATCAGTTTGCTATTGAAGTGTGTAAATATTCTGTTTTGTATAATTGGTGAGTATTTAAATAAAGTGGTTCAATTTTTGACAAAAAAAAAGGTTAATAATTTGTTAGTAAATAATGTTTAAATGGACTTATCGAAAAGCGCACATATTTCACTTCAAAATATTATTTTAGGGATATTATTAAAAATTCAAATAAAGAGAATGAAAATTGGTGCAGTTATGCGTTCCTTTTTCAAAAATCGTGTTTCGGGAAAAACACGTTTAAAAGTTTGAAATGTGTAACTGATATAAAAAAAATAAAAAAATCGACTGTTTAATTCTAAAATTTGAATGAAAATATTTCTTTAAGGTATAAAACTTTTTGGCATTTATTCTAGAAGGTTCGAAGCATTTTTACCCCAACGAACAATATATTTTCTGAAAAATTTACATTGGTGTTAACCTTAAAGTTATAATAGGAAAATTTGAAAATTCCCTGTATAAAAATTCTTGTTATTTGATAATGGAACAACTACAGGAGGCAATCAAGCAGTTAATGGAAGAATGTAACGCAAAAATTGCATTGGTGTAAGAAATCGATTGTGGATTGGAGAAGAAAGAAAAACAAATAGCTACTCCCAAGGTTAATTCAATGCTAGTGAATGTAATCTAAGCAACAAGAAATGCAGATAAACTAAATAAGATTTCGAAATTATCAGAATAGTTTAAGGAAACTGCATACCTTTGATAGAAAAGCAGTTGATTATATTACCTGGAGATATGTATGTGGTACATACATAGTTGAAAACATTTTTTTTTAAAGCAACGTTCTCGGGTCAAATTTAACTATTTTATTAGCTTATACATATGCTAGAATAAGTTATCAGAGTCGAAAGCTAGTGTTGGCCCAGATTGAGTTCATTTCGAGCTATGTTATTTCCCATAGGAAAACAAGTCAAATTTTTAATTTTTATGCAGGTAGTATCTCCCCAAAAAAATTATCCTAGAAAGTGGAAATTTCATCTAGTCCATAATGTCTTTGACTTTCAATTAACATTTATATTATTTGAGTTTCTGGATATTTAGAGAAAACTGTATGCTTAAAATTAAATTTAAGCTTTAATTTTTAGGGCCACGAACTCAAAAGGAAAAAAATACAATCATTATAAGATCGCCATTATGTCCGTTCACATAACTGTGTGTATATAAATGAACGGAACCTTGAGAATGGCTTGACCGGATTTTGTTTATTACTTATTTAGTAGATAATGAATTTCTCTTTTAAACGAACTTACCAAGGCTGGGATTGTATAAGTTCATCGTTGTAATGCAACAATCTGGGATAATTCATGTTCATATATAATTTGATTTAATATATGCACATTCTTTAAATCTTGGAATTGAAAACAAGCATCAGAGAACTGTCAACACAAATGTGTGAAATAACATATGATATGATCGAGAAAGATCCTGAGCGTCTAACTCTGACTTCTGCATGGATCATATATTCTCATAAGTTATTTGCATAAAAGTCTTTCTTGTGAAAGGTCGAGCTTTAGGTGGTAAAAAGATTTTTTTGATGTTGAGAAAATTATTCAAAAAAATTGTAAAAAGCAATGTAAGTACATGATTTATTGTTAACTGTATCATAAAAAAATTATGCTCGTTACAATATACCTACTAATATTATTAGTTATTATTACAACTGAAAAATATACTAATTTTGCATTTACCCTAAGCTTTTTCAAGTATTGGATTAAGGGAAACATTAAAACAGGGTAAAAGTAGGCTATGAACACAAAAACAGGAATTTTAAAACAAAAGGGTGTAAATTATGGAGCCCTATTTTTGGAACTGATTAATTTACGAACATTACTGAGAGATAAGTTTAGAGTGAGCATAGTTAGGAAGGTAAAAGGAGCTATAACTTACCTATCTAAGAATTCCAGGAGAAACAAACGGACAAAACAGATTTTTTCATTCGTTTTTTAATTTTTTACTTGTATGTGTTGCCCGACATCCCTTAATCTCACCCCGCAGTCACCACAGCAGTCACTTAAATACTCATTAGTAAATCCTTTTAAAGATATCTCAAAGTCTTACTTGAGCACTCGTTTCAAAACAGACCTTATCCTTAGTAACGATATCTAAGATCTTACAATTTACGTTCAAATACTTCAGTTATCTAGCTTTGAATTTGAAGTCTTGAAAAAAGTTCCTTACAAATTTATTGTGTAATCCCTAATCTTGTAAAATACTCACACCAAAAATATAATTTTTTCTGATAAAATATGAACCGTTTAACAGTCCTTTAAAACAAAAAAAAAACAAGAGTACCTAAATATCTGCTTTGTTTCTGAAGTTATTAATATTATTAAGTTGTGGGAAAGGAAAAAAATGTAGTTGCCCCATAATTCTTCATACTTATTGAACAATCGACTGATAGTTGCCAAACTGTCTTGTCAAGTAGAATAGGAGATCTTATATTTAGTTAAACCGATTTTGAATCTCTACGTATTTACACCTATACAAATTAAAAGCCTATGAAGCTGATAAACATTTGGTTATCTGCATTAAATCAATTGACAATAACAAGAAAATATGCAATTTCCCAGTGCTGCTAACTTAAAAAAATATATAAATTCACAGAACTGTTAAATTAAATTCTGATGAACTGAATTTAACTTATTCTGAGATTAATCTCGAAATGTATTGTGTTTTTTTTGTGCCTGACTGCAATTCGATTTTAAAATTCTGAAGTATTAATTAGGATTACGGACAAAAAGTTACATACACGTTTCAGTTGTGCACATGCATTTACTGACCAGTTTTAAAAAGAACATTTCAATGGCGAAATCTAATTTAAGTCAAGCCGGTAGCATTCCATCATGAAAGTATCCTGTAAAAATTGCATTTGCTCCGTTCATGGAATGTACTTAATTCAATTTATCTTTCTATGTGATGGATGGTTGCGATTAAGTAGTTTGAGAGTTTGGAATTAAGCTGTCCAGAAACGTATGACTTCTGTCGTAGTCAGAAAGTTTGGTATTTATAATTTTTAACGAAATTTGAGTTTGATTAATCGAAACGCCTTTATCTGGGAAAAAACACATTTTTTTGTAGTATTATTAAATTTGTCAAATTGACAGTTTTCTTTTGTATTAACTTAATAATATATAATACGGAATAGATATGTATAATAAGAAGAATGTTTCTTTGTAAATATTAGAATAACTATAAACATGTTTTTAATATCATTCAGTTGAACCAGGGCTTCTTAAACTATGGGTCACTATGGGTCACGACCCAAAATGGGCTCGCTTAGCGAAATCTTGAGGTATAAATAAATACAATTTTACATCTTTTTGTGTGATTTTTAATTTTGTATTTTTGTAAGTTTTTAAACAAATTCAAAAGCTATATTTTTTTATGTGTATAACTATATAGTGTTACCTAATCAATAAATAATCACAAATTTATTTATATATTTTTATTTTATATTTTTTGGGTTGCGAAAAAAATCACAATCATAAATGGAATCGTGAATGAAAAAAAGTTTAAGAAGCCTGTTGCGCGCCGGCAGCAAGAGTCCAATTTTATTTATTATTGCGCGCCGGCATCAAGGGTCAATTATCCGTTGAGTAAACGTAGAGAGAATTTTATCGTCGAGAGTTGAATGTGTCGGTGCCAAAATAAGAAGACTTGTATTTCACTGATTTTAGTTTATTTTTAATTTTACGAACAATACTTTTGAAACTCATACTTGTCTTTAATACTGTACTTTATTACAACTGGTTAAAATATTACTTTCACTTGTATACTACTTTCTTTTACTTTCCACTAGAGGCCTTACCTTGGGTAGAGGGACTCTCTAGTTTCAGGTGTAGAATATTTCTGATTTGCCTTTAATCAGAACTCTCTTTTATTTAAAATCAATCTGCAGTGGTTAATACTCTCTTGCACTTGCAGACCAATCAAAAATTACCTATCGAACATTTTTCTGAGAAAAACAACCCAAAATCACCTATCAAGCATTATTTCCAATAAAGGTGAAAAATTTATTTCAATAATGCAATTTGATTTTTCACCCGCAAATTAAAAAAACAATTGAGAACAATTGTATGAAAACAACGGTATAAATTTTCACACCAGTCCCAAAACAATAATTCAACTGCTTTATTACGTACAAATGACAAAAAGAAATTTGATGCCGTCGCTTCCGCGGGTGTGAGGTAAAATCGTTTAACGAGTACCATGCTTTACTTCTTATCACTTTGAGTTAATCAGATGGCTCCATTATACGTTTGGCTGATTGTTTTCAAGCAAGAACTCCAAAGGTTTCTTATTTACGTATAGAGAGGTCACAGGCCTTGTCTACCTAAGAATTATTGGACATGGGTACATCTAACGATTGCTCATTATATGTTGCAACTTGACCACAGTCGTGTGCGCATAGTTGTTTGATTGTTGTTCTGATTCTCATTGTGGGATCAGATAACCGTGATTTATGAATTGGAATTTTGTAGGTGATGCGTTATGAATCAGAGGCAATTAAGTGGTTATTGCTTGATCATATTATTTGGATTATTTTGGGGATTCATAACACCTTCCCCCTAAAAAAAAATTTTCTTTTATATTCTTGTAGAGGATATAAAAAAAATTTGAGAGTTGCTGATGCTCGGAAATCTAGAGTACATAATTTGATTAGTACTATGATATGATATAATATGGTACTTAGTGGTATGTATAATACAAATTTAGATTATTTGCTATAATTTATTTTAGATTTACTTGCTATGATTATGATATATATTATACAAAATTAGATTAGATTTAGTTGCTAATAATTTTATTCGTTATCTTAATCATGTATGATTTATTTACGCTATATTAATTGATCTAAATCGGTTGTAGCTGTGGACCGTTGGCATGCAACAAAGCTTAAATCTGCATAGTGGGGAAGGTATTTACCATTAAGTTTTTTTTTTACTACATCATTATTATCGTTCATTATCTATGAACTTTCTTTCCTTAAGGGTCTGAGTGCAGGAACAGTTTTACAGTCTACCAAGCATATCGGGGTCTATTAAGGATTCCAATCTAGGCATCGTTTAGTAGTGTTATTTCCTTCACGTCGCAGAGTATGAAAATTCAATTCCAATTTTCGACAACCCAATTTGATTTCTTCGTTAACCCTGTCTTGACACAAATGTTTCCATAATTTTTCGTTCGAGATTCGACCTGTCTAGCGAATTTTAACGATACCGCTTAGAAACGTAGGCATTGAAAAATAAAAATCTTCGCTCGGTTGTGGATGAGGTATAATTTTTCTCGAGTCACTACCATAGAATAAAACTGCCTTGCCATTTGAATTGCACAGCCCGAGTTTTGCCTCGATTAAGAAACTCTAGGTGTTTTTCGATGGGAGAAACTGACATCGATTCTAAACAACCTATACGCTGCTGTTCCGAACAACTCGACTCGATGGTTTGGAGACATGTTGATCGTGTCAATCCGCAATACCTGAGGTTTTGGCGGATTATGATTTAAGCTAGTGGTGTAGATTGGTTAACAACTCTTTTGTTCAATCTATTATATCTTGGGAGTAAAAAAATTTTCACAGAGCTTTGCAAATGATTCCTTTCAAACTTAACCTCGTAATCCAAGAAAGATAAGAAAAGGCAAGACCGATACTTTGTATATCGCTCCACGATGATCTTAAATTCTCAAAACAATGATTGCAGCCATTTAAGATTAGTTTCCGCACGCACCTTTGCTATAACATTTTTCATAGTATATCTCTGTGGACGATAAAAACTTTTCAACATTGATGGCTAATTTTCAACACATCTGTATATATGTATAACTTGGTGTTGTATATGGTTTGTTTTTTGGTCTATTCTTTCAGCATATTGGCAGCTTTCCCTATGGAGTGAAGAGTTGAGTGATGTTAACTTATATTCTGATTTATACACAGATTTAGGTTAGCCTAATATTGAAAACGCAGGCACACAAAAAAAAAAAAAAATAAAGTAAGCTAAGTTTAGTACTAAAAATTGCAGTAGTGTTACCATATTCCCCAAAATCGCTGAAACTGACACCAATTTGCACGTAAAATATTTTTAACTTATACCGTATTATTAATGCTCTTACTACTTTAATATTTTATACCTGCTACATATCTAATTTTAACAAATAAAAACTTCACTTTCATAGTTATCTACAATTAGACCTTTTCGTTTTGTTGCATTTTTATTTCCAATTTTTTAGGAGTAGTTTATTCGGAGATTCGTACCTTCGCTTCTATGCTGACGTTACTATAGTTAGCATTGTCGCCGTGTAAGTAATGCATTTAATTATAAGACACTTTTATTTTGTGTACATATTTTGAACTAAATAAACATTTATTTATTCTAAACCAAGATCTTGTAGTAAACTTAGGACGTGAAATATAACTGAGAAATGTTTACTTAATTACTAAATTTAAGAAAAAACAATGTGAAAGTTTCTAGCCAGATAGAAATTCTCAACGGCCTCAGTAGGTAATGTTTTTTTCTTCTTTTTTCTATTCAAAATCAAAAAAGGGAAAGTACAAGTCCTAAGAAACAAACGAAATTTATTCACAACGAATGTGCAGTCACATGACATTTTGTACGCAAATAAACCTTTAATGGATGAAGTAATGGAACTGAACAATTTTAAATATGAAGCATTTTATTTTATGTACATTTTAACAACACAATCTCCCTATACTCAACAGTATGTAAATATAGAGGAAATTAGCTCCTTTTATTAAAGGCTTGTCCGAGCTTTTAGAACAGAAACAAAGAGCACGACTATTAGTGTGTACATACTATAACTAAACCTATAAATATATTAATTGCCCAGATAGGGGAGAAGCTTTATGGTTTGAAATGTTCTATAAAATATTTAAAATGTTTTTTTTTCTTTATTCTTTCTTTTATTCAATAAATTTCAGTCTTTTAGACAAACATTTTCTACGTATATATTCCATATAACTCCTATAGAAAAACTATTCAGAACTTAAATGAAACAAACACTGTTTCATTAGAAAGAAGGTGGCGTAAATTGGAAAACATAAAGGAAAATGTACATTTCTGCAGTATTAGTGGGAATGAAATGGGTAGATTCTCATTACCTGAAAATATAGTGGGAAGAATATATCAAAGTAACCTGTCGGATTTTTCATCACGTTTTAGTCAATCATGGATAATACTAAATCATCTCCTAAATATTGTCAGTAGGCTTTTGTGAAGTAAATGTGGCGTAATATTCGAAGTTACCTAGTTGCTTATTAATAAAATAACAGCAAATTCCAATTCAAGTTGTCAGGTAAAATTGCAGAATATTACAATTATAATATTGTTTACATTTGAAAATACCAAAGTTGTGTATGCATCCTCAACCAATTGAAAAATAATGTACCACAAATAACCAATTCCTTTTATGCTTCGATTTCAATGATTACATTTTGAGTATTTGCTTCCATGTCCTATTCATTCTCGGAATGCAATTTATTTCGACTACTCTGAGAATTTCAAGTCAGGTCTCATCTGACACATTTACTTACCACAACGTACAGCTTAAGTTAGCTTTAAAGCCACCCTGTTTTAACTCAAATATTTCCAGGTCAATAAGTTTGCCGTAGCTAAACATATCCGTATATAAATTTGTAATACTTTAAGACTGGCCTGCCTACATGCCCGCACAGATATGTTCTTGTAATATTCCTCAGGGACACAGGGAATTTGTGAAGCCTTGTAGAGTATTGAGGATATGGAGTGGAAATATCCCTACACCTTAGATGTGATACATATCTGAAAGAAAATATTCTACAAAGGCTCCGGACAGCAGAAACGTAATAATATACATCAGGATTGCATTAGCACTCAGATGGGAGGAATAAAAAGATTCATGGAAACTTTCTTCTGAGATCCCTTAATAGAGCATGACTAGAAAAAAAATGTAACCACATTTGAATAGGTCCTTTGATATCACGTTTATATTTGCTTCCCTGCTTGCTTACATTCACTTTGTTGATTACATTTGCTCTTTCTCTATGTACTCCGTTTTCCTGCTTTAAATGGGCAACTTTTCACCTCTGCACAGTTCTACCTCAGTAGCTGCTTTTATCCATTACCGCTTAACCCTTTAGGATATAACGTCTGTTGTTTGCCTATCGACTCTCTACTGGACGGTATATTATCAGAACATAATATATTTACACGTAAAAAAACGATGAGACCCTTTGTAAAATTTACAGAATACTTGTCTGGTAAGGACAGTTTCAATGGAATTTAATTTTTATCTTTTCAAAGTAAAGGGGAATTCCAGAAATAATAATAAATCAGGAATGCTTTTGGTTATGTTGGATCTGCAGGACTTTACATTTTATATATATATCTGAATCTGAAAGCAGTTGTCCTTCTTTCTGATGTTTTTCCGTATTTTCATTACAGGTAATTTAATACAAAACGTTAAAAGGAAAATAAAATATTCTGTTAAGAAAAAATGCCCTAATGTTTAGTAGAGTATAACATTTTCATTATTTTTATATCTAATAAAAATGGAATCAATAGGGCTAAGTGAGTAGTCATCATTCTATTAAAAGTTCAAGCTACCTTCGCGAGTCACTATGGTCTGAACAGAAAAATATTTTAAATTTTATAAACCGAAAAATTTCAAAATGCGTTTGATGCATATTCATTTATTTGCTAAAATTATTAACTAAATTACAATATTTATTTTTATATACATGTTTAAATAGTCTCTTTTATTATTTGACTCATATAAACATTTTGTTACTCTCCCGAAATTCATATGGTGGTGGATTCAATAAATGTTTGTGTGTGTCCTCTTTTGAACTCGCGATACTACTAGAATTCCTTAATGATAATTACAGAACCTGACATAACGCTATCGATGAGGAAAAGAAAAGGGGTCCGCAAAGAATATACAAAATGATCGATAAATTATCCACCAAACTTCGAAGGAGTCAGTACGTCATTGAATCAATAGACCTACGGATCAGTCGTGCACATGTACTTCTTTTTACGTATATATATTCATCTTTATTCATCCCTACGAAGGACGCAGTTATTATACGCCCAGCTAGCCAAGCACTCGTATCCTATTTTAGGACGGAAGACGCCGTTTCTACGAAGTTACATAGTTTAGATCTTTTGTTTTATTACAAGTTAGTTATAATTTCCTTTCTGATCTGTTTATAGTACCACATAAGTAATAATTAGAAGTTATCACTATTCCTGAATTTCTTTAAATTTAAAATCATATGAAACTATGATCGATTGTTTAATCACCATATTTAGCTTAAAGTATGAAATCTAGAAAATTTGTGGAGAATTGAGTTAGTTGTACACGTACAAAATATATATATTGTTCTCGCTGAACCATCTAGCCATCCTAGAATAATAAGTAATTTTCATAGAGGCGTTGATATCCATGAGCCTTTCTTCCACGCTAACAGATTTTATAATCGCAAAGTATGTTATCATATGAAGAAAGCAAGTCCAAGTTCCTTCGACTGAACCAATAATAAAACAAAACGATGATGGTAAAACAAAACGATAATAATAAAACAAAACAAAATTAATAATTAACCACAACATTAATAATAAACAACAAAAATTAAATAAAAGTATCAAAAGGGCACACTGAGCCATACAATTGAGACCTCAAAAATTTTAATAAGTTCTACTCCGTGGTAAGCCTCAAATTTTAATGGAAAAAAAAGGAAAATAGACACTACTAAACGCATAACAAAAAAACATTCCAGACATGTAAAATATTATTATAAATTTATAAAATGGGCAAAGTGATTATTAATTACACCCAGTGGAAACATGCCTTAATCAAAGTGTACTATTCTTCGTTATTAGAACACTTTCGAAAATCATAGAATGCACTCCCTCAAGCGGATGTGCGGAAATATTCTTTTTTATCGAAAAATAGACGAGGGACGAATCGATCGTCGTTGAGCTGTGAAGTAGTGAAGAGGAACTCAGTTTCAGTAATTAACGTACTAGCACATAAAATGAGATAAAAGATTTTTTTTAAATAAAGAACTAAGTTTGTGGTTAAAAGTCCAAAAGTTAAAAAGTGAATAAGTTAAAAAAAAAAAAGATTAACAAATAAAGCCAAAAGAAGAGAAAGGATAAGGGAGCATGAACTTCGCGTGAAGAACGGAAAGGTTTTATTTATTCTACTGCAACGTGGCAGGATGAGCCATGGAGCGAAAGTTGAGTACCTATTTGAAATTTAGGACATATTGAATATTTTTCTTGTCTTTAAATAATATAAAAGCAATATTTTTTTTTTTACTATATGGTGGCTTAGTGGCGGTAGCGATTCGCTCCATCCTTTTGGATTATCTAAGTTTTATAACGTTTTATTAAAAGCATATGCATTCAATCACGTTTTTTTTTTTTTTTTGTGACCTAGGTTTCGTGATCTACCCTGTGTGAAACAAAAGATCACGTGGCGCCCAATATCCTTATCTTTTTCAGCTTTGAACCTACTCCCATCTACTGACTTGTAAAGAGACTATGCTTTTGTTTCGAAACTATATTTAGGGATACACATGAGCCTTTTTTTTTTTGCAAATAGAATTCGTCCTATTTTACATGGTGGTGTTCGTCCTTTTGCACTTTTAATACAACTGCCAATTTATTTGATCTTTTTCATGATGATGATCTTGCTTCATGATCCCATTCTGCTGATGTAATTCTGCAGCATTATGCCGAGTTTTTTTTTTCAATTTTTAGCATCGTATCTGTTTGTATTAATCTTCTATCAGTTTTTCAAAAATTATTTCAGCATATTTTTGAGAGTATCTTAATTGAATTAAGTTAAAATGTAGGTGTGAACTGGCGACATTTTGGATCGTCATTAAAAATAAACTAGGGGGGGATCGAATTTCAGCACATGCTAGTGGTTATTTGAAAGTTTAACTAAACTTTAATTATAGAAAATTAATATAAAAGCTTTCCACTTCATTAAATTATTATCACAGCAGTTTTAAGATAAAAATAATTCCCCTTCATATATAACTTCCTTCAATATTTTCCATTTTAAAAGTCACAATTTTCCACTAGCTGATCAACGCACTTTCCAATTTTCTGCTTACTTGACAACTGCAAATACTGGAGATTTTTCAATAGGGCTCCTCAATTGAAAGCTTTCTACCTAAATGATCGTAAGTTATTGGTGCAATTTCGTTCCGCACAATCCTATGGAATAAAAGCAGATCACTTGCGATCCTTTCTCTTCATTTTATTCGTTAATGATGTCTTCCATGTAATTAAGAACTCTATGTTGTTCTATGTTGAAGATTTAAAGATTTACAAATGTATAAAGTCACAGCTGGATTGTTTCGAATTGCAGAAGATCTGAACAGTTTCTGCGTTGGTGCTTGAAGAAAATTCCACTTCTAAACATTGAAGAATGCAGATTGACCGTTTTCTCGTGTCAACGGATCTCTAGAAAATTCGACTGAGCTATATATAGTGCAATTCTCAATACGGCTGATAAAATATTTTACTTCGATTTGTTGTTAGTTACTTTTAATCTCCATATTGACTTAATGTTTATAAAGCAAACCTGATCCCGGGATTTATAAAATACTGGACCAAGGAACTGGATGATGCTTATACAATAGAGGCTGTGTATACCACCCTCTTTCGGCCTACATTAGTATATGCCACTCCTGTTTGGTCTGCCTCATATAAGCGTCACTCCAATTATCATAAGGGTGTGCATAGAAGGTCCGTTCTTTTTGCTCTAAGGGTAATTGAATAGCAAAATCTTCATTTTCCGCCATATATTGAAAGGCTAAGTTTGATTTATCTGCACACCATCTCAATACTCTCAGCTTGTGAAAGGTGAGATTGACTTGATAGTAAGTAGAGGGTTTTCCAATAAGAGGTGTTATTTTAATTAGCCCGCTATTTCGGTAGATGTCACCTTTGGAGCTATCATTTTTTGACATTTGACAAGTAGAAACTACGCCATTAATAAAAATGGAACGATACACGATTCAACATCGCAATGAAATTATTAAAATTCACTATAAAATTGGTGAAAATGTGGCAGAGACGGTTCGTAAAAGTCGAACATTTTTGGGTCGTCGTGAAGCACCTTGTCGGACCGCAATACAGAAATTGGTAGAAAAATTCGAGCTGTTGGGACAATTTGGTGATGTGAAGAATAAAACCCGTGCACGTCGCTCAAGAACAGCCGAGAATATTGCTGCTGTAGCCGAAAGTGTTGAAGAAAACCCAGGTTTGTCCATTCCTCGTCGTTCTTTGGAATTAGGCATTCCACAAACGTCATTACACCGTATTTTGCATAAAGATTTGGGTCTTAAGGCTTATAAAGTTCAGTTAACACAAGAACTCAAGCCGGCCGATCATCAACAAAGTCGAGTCTTTGCTGATTGAGTCCTTGAAATGCATTAAAATGATGCGGAGTTCCATCGAAAACTCATCTTGAGTGATGAAGCCCATTTCCACCTCGATGGCTTCGTCAACAAGCAAAATTGTGGGATCTGGGGCTCGGAAAACCAAAGAGTTATTGTTGAAAAGCCTCTCTATACTCAACGTGTGACTGTTTGGTGCGGTTTATGGTCCCGCGGGGTCATTGGACCTTACTTTTTCGAAAATGAGGCTGGAGCAACGTTACGGTGAATGGATTGCGCTATCGACAGACGATTAATGATTTTTTATGGCCGGAATTGGATGGTATTGATCTGGACAACGTTTACTTTCAACAAGACGGCGCTACGTGCCATACAAGTAACGAAACCATTGATCTTTTACGGGAAAAGTTTCCGGACCGCGTTATTTCTCGAAGAGGTGATCACAATTGGCCACCGAGATCTTGTGACTTAACACCTTGCGACTTCTTCCTTTGGGGCCACGTGAAAGAGAAGGTCTACGCCAACAGCCCAGCGTCGATTCAAGACCTCAAAGATGGAATTCGTGAGGCAGCCACTTTGCGATTTGGTTATGGAAAATTTCATGAAAAGGATATGGTCCTGTAGGCGTGGCCGTGGTGGTCATTTGGCTGATGTTATTTTTCATTATTAACGGCATACCTTCCTCTTTATAATGAAATAAAGATCCGATCATTTATCTCAAGAAATGGCATTTTTCTTTGAATATCAAAATAACACCTCTTATTGGAAAACCCTTTACTTTTTTAGTATACAAATATAACACCACGGCCTCGAAACTTAAGATCATATCAACTAGGACTTGCAGAGTCGATGTCTGGAATGTGCTATAATTTTAATTTTTGTTACGTTTGGATAGATTTTCATATTAACAAGGCACAACTGAGGAATACTCTTGTTAGTTCTAGAGTATTATGAAACTCCTTTTTTCTCCTCGATTTTTTGTCTGTTGAATTAATTATTATTCTATCTTATATGTACTTTCATATGTAATTGTAGTTAGCATTTAGCGAAGTCAACTGAACAAATGATCAAATAAAAACAGAGCTGATTGATTAAAATTCTGAATATGTGGGATGATTTTAATCTATTACGGTATATATGTAGAAAATTCCATTATATCATAGTAGGAAAAATGAGAAGTGTTCAGTCTAGAAGCAAAAAAAGGAGCACAGAACTTTGGTTAGATTTCAGTACTGCTCTAAGAAAACACTAAAAAGAGCAATTCTGGAACAGAGATAAGGAAGTGAGATAAAATCGAATTATTTACACGCAATTCATGAGTCACATATTATGTTTTGTGTGTCACGGTGTTCCATTTAATTCTATGTATGATAGTTATGCAGTTTAGATCAGCGCGTACTTGTGCTTGTTATTTAAAAAACGGTTATTAAAAGGATAAGAGATTATCAAATAATATGAATTTTTGAGAATATTTTGCAAACTAAACGATGATCCACAAATCAAATTCAAATATGCGTCGTAAGAAAGATATTTTGAGTTATAATTTAATTTACGAAATGTATTTAAAAATTAATTTTATCTAATATTATTTCAATTCAGTAGGATAATTATAAACAAGAGCATAAGTTGACCATCCTTAGCTAAAAATTCGAATGTATGATCATTCTGAGCTCGAAAGGAATCACTTTTTAGTCATTCTTGAGCGAAAAACGAGAACTCCAATGGAACTGGTAACGAGCGCCTCTGACACCCTAAAAGAGTGCTCCTCGAATATTCATAGCATGATTGCCTTTGTAAAAAATGGGCTTTGGTCTAAAATGTTTGTGTTCAGACAACAGTGGAATTCTCCAATTACTTACAGGCGTTATACCACAGATCACTGAATTTTTAAAGTTAAACTTTCTTTTCAGGTTGACCCCACTAAACAGCATTATCCAACTTCTCGCTTTGACAGCGCGTTTATTTGTCCTCTAAGCGTTTTTCTCTGCAGTTGACTTTTTAGGCGATCTATGGTTATAAAAACTTTATTGACATCCCAATTAAACTGAGATTTTCAGCAGAAGGGAGACTTCATGTAATCATTTTAGCTAGTATTTCAGGAACACTCGTTAATTTCATAGAGCCTGTAGCAGCGGCTACCACATCGAATGCAGCCAAGTACATGATGTTAATCCATCGCATAAACACAGCTCTAATACGGCGACACAAGCGCAAAACGGCCAAGGCAAGAAACAAGGGATTGTCACTTCCTTCCCCACGTTTTTCAGTCTACTGGCGACCGGCACATTTGACGCACTCAAAACAACGAACCATTCAATAATTATCTAGTAATAAGTATAAGTGAATAAATATTTTAACGTTTTAAGTGGCGTGCTTTTTCAATCATTCACGTATCGCAATAACTAGATTACAGGCGCATGATAATTGTGCCGCCAACAATCTGCCGGGCTGCTAGGAGACCTAAATTGGTGACCCCGACGTGATTGTTCACAAGCATGCCGCCTGGAGATTAAAACAAAGCACCTGCTAATTCTGTTAAAAGTCGCCAAGAAGTTTTTGTAATTTTTACACCGAAAATCGATGCAGGGCAAAGAATTTGTTTTACGCACAAAAGCCGTAAAAACATCACAAATTGTGCCAACGTATGCACATCATTAAATCATCAGAAGAAAAAAATTTTTTTTCTTCTTCAACCAAACCAGATGAATCAATAACAATATTTCATGGACAACGGTATTCGCCAACAATTAAATCATCAGAACGTATTTTTTTGGCTGGATTGCATTTTTTTTCCTAAAATTATATTGGATGCGAAACATCACGTTGAGACAGGCATTTTTCTGTCTGGATGGCAAATAATTCCGAAAATTATCTTGGATTCGACGCATCACGACAAATACATCAAGTCACAGACTGGGATAACATCGCAACAATTGAAAAGATAATTATCACAGATTTAGCTTTAGAATAGAATAAAATCATTTTTTTTAGGTAAAATTAGTTCTCAGGAAATATCATATGGTCACGCTGAAAACAGGAGAATTACAAATGCACACAAATGTGGTCGGTAATAATGTACAGTGAATACGTTTGGAATAGAAATGTCTGCATAAAACTCAGTAAGTGAAACCAACCAAAAATTTAGAATCTTTATCTTATAATAACAACACCACAAATAAGTAAAAAATAGCGACTATTTACAAAATATATTTATATATATTTTTTTTTATCACACGTTAACATATTCTCTTCTTTCACAATTCGTACGATGTGAGATTTTCTCGTCTTGCTACCAAATACTCATTAACACATTAACATTTAGAAAATATTTATATTCTTACACAACGGGCTAAGACTTCCTAACAATTCAAATAATAGAAAAATAATATTTCAAAATGTCCACGGATACACTCGAAAACAAGGGGCTAGATGAAACGGAATCACATAATGAAGCACAAACATCTTACATAACCACATTGAAAATCCCTCCTTTTTGGCACAATCGTCCTGAATTGTGGTTCTTACAAGTTGAGACACAGTTCCGCGTAAAAAACATTACCACGTCCAATACAAAGTACGACTATTTAGTCGCCTCATTACCTCCCGAAACTATGGAAATAGTTTCAGACGCTTTATTAAATCCACCACCATCTGAGAAATATGAGAACTTAAAAAAACTCTTGCTGGCTAGAAGTAGAGATTCTGAGGAGAAAAGATTAGATGCCTTGCTACATAAGGTGGATTTAGGTGATTATAAACCCTCAGAATTATATCGACACATGGAATCCCTGGCCGGGAGTAACAGCCTGGTAAATAAACCCTTATTAAAAAAACTATGGATCAACAAGTTACCAGCATCCATTCAAGCTTGCATTATTGTCATTGAGAGTTCGCACACTCAAGACCAAATATTCGAAATCGCAGACCGAATTCACGACACGACTCCATCATTTAAAATGTCAGCAATTCAAGCCCGCAATACAGATACTTCAACATCCAATGTTAGTCAAATTATTGAAAATTTAACTAATCGCATAAAGCAATTGGAAATGAGACAATCTAGGCCTAATTTCAGGCACAAAAATGATTCCTCTAGACCCCTATCCCAAAACAGAAGAGATAACTCTAAATTGTGCTGGTTTCATAGTCGTTATGGTAACAAAGCAAGAAAATGTATACCACCTTGCAAAAGCTCCTCACAAAACAATCACTTAAACCATAGCAACACAAAAAACTAACATGTGCCGTTTCGACTGCGGCATCGAAACAAAGCAAAATCTCTCGCCGCTTATTTGTTTTTGACAAATTAACAAAAGCACACTTCTTAATAGATACGGGAGCCGAAGTGTCAACCTTAACCAAAAAGTCAACATCAAAATTAATAGACCAAACCAATATTAACTTAATCTCAGCCAATGGAACGGCAATTCGCACATACGGTCTCAAGAACTTGACCCTCAACCTCAATCTTCAGCGCTGTTTTAACCATACTTTTGTAGTTGCAGCTATTGATCATCCGATCATAGGAGCAGATTTTTTGTATAAATTTGGACTCCTTGTTGATATTCGTCAAAGAAAACTCTCAGATACAGTTATGTCTACATCAGTCGACTGCATATCGCGCAAAATTTCATTTTGTCCACTAAGAATTAGCCTCGTTAAAGACGAATATGGCTCCATCTTGGACAAATTTCCTTCTTTAAAAGAACCGCCAGACTTTAAAAAAGAAGCACTGCACAACGTCGTGCATCACATCCCAACCACAAGTGCACTACCTTCTGCCCGCCCACGTAGGCTGCACCCAGAAAAGCTCCAGATTGCCAAAGCAGAATTTGACACTATGATCAAGTTAGGTATCTGCCGTCCCTCTGCATCCTCAGCGGCCTCTCCACTTCATATGGTGCCCAAAAAAGGTGTATCAAGTTGGAGGCCTTGCGGAGATTACCGCCAACTCAATGTTGCTACAACTTTCGATAAGTACCCGTTGCCTAATATCCAAGATTTTACAATATATCTTCACGGCTGCACAATTTTCTCAAAGATCGACCTTGTTCGGGCTTACCACCAAATCCCGGTAGCTCCCGAAGATGTTTACAAGACTGCAGTCACGACACCCTTCGGCCTATTCGAATTTCTTCGAATGCCTTTCGGGGTTAAAAATGGAGCCCAAACGTTTCAAAGGTTTATTAACGAGGTATTACAGGGACTAGAATTTTGCTTCACATATGTCGACGACATCCTTATAAGCAGCAAATCTCCTCAAGAGCACAAGAGCCGTTTACGCCTACTCTTCACCAGGCTAGAAAAATACGGGCTAAATGTCAATCCGCTCAAGTGCATCTTCGGAGCCAAAGAGCTTGAATTTCTGGGACACAATATTACCGAAGAAGGAATCGTGCCATCCCAAAGCAGAGTCGAAACGATAAACAACTTTCCAATTCCCAATACCTTTAAAAAATTGCAGCGATTCCTAGGAATGGTTAATTTTTATAACCGCTTTCTCCCTAACATTGCCATGCAATCTGCACCCTTATACGACTTACTAAAAACTTCCAGCGTAAAGAATAAAACAAAGTCACCCTTCGAATGGTCCAGCATTCACGAAAAAGCCTTTGGATCTATCAAAACAAATCTTGCTAACCAAACATTGTTAGTTCATCCTAATCCACACGCAAAAACTAGCATATGGGTCGATGCTTCCAATGACGCAGTAGGCGCAGTTTTGCAACAGTACCAACAAGGGCACTGGCAACCACTTAGTTTCTTCTCAAAACGCCTACAACCAGCTCAGATAAAATACTCAACATTTGATAGAGAGCTATTAGCAGTATTTTTGGCCATCAAGAGGTTCAGATATTTTGTCGAAGGCAAAGACTTCTCGATTTACACAGACCATAAGCCTTTGACCCATGTCATGTCATCAAAAGCTGAAAAATCTCCCCGCCAGGCCAATCAACTGGAATACATTTCTCAGTTTACTAACGACATTAGACATGTTAAAGGCTCCCAAAATTTGGTATCAGATACTCTATCAAGAGCAAACATTGACGCCATCAATTTCCCATCAAAACTTGATATACCGACTTTAAGTGCAGAGCAAAAGAACGACGACGAGCTCAAGGATATGATTGCTAATCTAGAAAAATCACCACCGGTCTCCTCGTACATTCTTAAAAAAATTCCCATTTTACTAGAAAACGAAGAAATATGGTGTGAAACCTCAACAAATGTTAAAAGACCATATATACCAGAAACTCTGCGAAGGGCGGCATTCGACAGCGTACACAATCTTTCCCATCCGGGCATAAAAACAACAAGAAAACTGTTGACATCGAAATACTTCTGGCCCAAAATAAATAAAGACGCTAACCGATGGGCCAAAGCTTGTCTTGCGTGTCAAAAGGTAAAAATAAGTAGGTACACTTATTCTTCACATGGGACCTTCGAGGTACCATCAGGACGTTTCGAACACATCCACATGGATATCGTTGGCCCTTTGCCACCTTCAAACAGATACACATATTTGTTAACAATTAAAGACAGATTTTCCCATTGGCCGGAAGCCATTCCACTTAAAAATATACATGCCAACACGATAGCTAATTCATTCATTCATCAGTGGATATCACGATACGGAGTACCGAAGACAATCACCACTGATCAGGGTACTCAATTTGAGTCTCTACTTTTTAAAGAGTTAGCAAACTTAATCGGAAGTCAAAAAATACATACTACAACATACCATCCGCAATCGAACGGATGTGTAGAACGATTTCACAGGCAATTGAAAACAGCAATACGTGCGACTGAAAATCCGACAAATTGGTCGTATGATTTGCCCTGGATCTTACTAGGCATTAGATCAGCATTCATAGAAGACCTAAAAGTTTCACCAGCACAGCTCTTATATGGGCAGCCTTTACGATTGCCTGGGGAATTAGTCGCGAATAATATACCTGTAGGATTGACGGTTACAACTTCCCAAGCCAAAGAAATTCAAGATAGAATTAGCAAAATACGGCCTGAAAACAAAAGAACCAGAACCCAAAATAAAATTTTCTTACCGCAAGATTTAGCAACTTGCACTCACGTTTTCGTTCGAGACCCCATTTTAAAAGGAAGTCTTAACCCTCCATACGTTGGACCATTACAAGTGCTAGCTAGACGAGAAAAAGTTTTCACAGTCCTCAATAACATGAAAGAAGAGAAAATAAATGTGGATAGATTGAAACCAGCATACATTCCTAACCCAAACGTTTTCACTTCCAATAAATTTACTCGTTCAGAATCCAAAC